>JABCJY010000727.1:0-60456 GCA_013184415.1 Fusarium concolor
CCTCCAATCCGCGCACACTCTTGGCGCCCGCGCTCGTGAACAAGGCACGCCCTCGCTCATTTCTCAACAGCGCCAGCGCGATAGCCAACGCAATGCCTCGCCTACAAGATCGTCGCCAGCGTCTAGTGGTTCAAGGCCACCCAGCTCCTCCCAGAATATCAATCGCTCACCTCAGCGCGGGCGCGCTAACAGCGATGCCACCCCGCCCCTTGTTCACCAGATGAATGTCGTCACAGCCAGCAAGCGTGCCGGGAGTAAGAAGCCCGTGTTCTCGCATGGCCATTTGCCTCTTCATCAAATCATTCGCGAAGGCCCGACTGATGGAGATTTCTTGGGCGCTTTAGAGAGCGCTCGGTGGAAGGTCATCGATGAAGGCGTCAAGAGTGCTGAAGACGGCATGGTAAGACAAAGAACATGGCATTCCAAATTCAGTATACTGACAGTAATCTTGCGCAGTCAACATTGAGGATATACGTCTGGCTCGTGCTCCTCGACGCCCCAATACTGTCGACTGACGACTACCTTGCCCTCATCCATCGAGGAGCTTCCCCTGCTTATTCCAAAATCCGCAACGATACATTCCGTACCCTTACAACCGACCCTCTCTTCCGTCGCCGTGTTAGCGAGGCCAGTCTTATTCGGTTACTTAACGCCATTGCATGGAAGTTACATGATGCTCGTGAGGAACAGCGTCAAAGCCGTCCTACTAGCAGTCGAGCTTCACTACCAGGCGGTAGTAGCGTCTCGGGTCGTTCTCAGTCAGGCACAAGCACGTCGTCTCCCACTGCTCGTAGTCGTGCGCGCGCATTAACACTGACAACCGAGGGCTCTGAATCTGGTGCGGGCGCCGCGACGCTAGAACCCGGCACCTATGTTCAGGGCATGAACGTTCTGGCAGCGCCATTTCTCTATGCAGCTCGAAGTGAGGCAGAAGCATTTGTTGCTTTCCACTCACTATTGACTCGAGAATGCCCAGGATACATTCGTGGTGCCATGGACGGTGTTCATCGAGGTCTTGCCTTGGTTGATAAAGTCCTTGCCATTGTAGATCCAAAGCTGAGCATGTATCTGACCGCCAAGGGACTCTCGGCGGAGATATATGCGTTCCCTTCTGTTTTGACGCTTTGCGCCTGTACACCACCTCTACCCGAAGTTTTACGGTTGTGGGACTTCTTGTTCGCCTATGGCCCTCATCTTAATATTGTCTGTATTGTTGCACAGCTCACGATTATGCAGTCTCAAATTCTTCAGTCGCCCAGGTAAGAAACCTGCGAAATCTTGACTTGAATGATTGCTAATTTCTTGACAGCCCCAATAAAGTGCTGAGATCCTTCCCTCAGCTCAACGCCGATCTTGTCAAATCCGTCACTATTGGCATTATCAAGAAGATTCCAGATGATGTTTATGCCGAGATCGTGTCTCATGCTCTCTAATTTTGGCGTACTTGTTGTCTTTCTGGACTTGGAGGTGGTGTTGTAACGCTTCCAATGATACTAGGGCACAGCATGACTGAGGAAGTAAGGGGTCTGGTCGCGCGGCATGGACTGGCGTGCATGCAACCACGCAAATCGAAAGTTTATCTCAAGCCATCCCTTGCACAACGGTTGGCAACCTTATTTAAAGGTCTCGCAGGAGAACCCTGCTCCTCAACGGTATCGCGCCGTGTACGCAACTGGGCGCTGCGCACCACCTCAAAAGTGAGGTTTGTTTTATGGTTTTATGATTATTGTAACGCGTTATGATGGGAGGGGAAATATGATGGTACATTAATGATGGCAATATGAGCTTGAAAAGTTCTTAATGGGTACTGGAGTGTTCGAACACAGACGAATCCTCTAGGATGAATGAATGAATGAATATACGATTGGTTTATCTATTATCTATTTGCATGCGACTCGTATCATATTTCGAATTTACTGCTTGGTGCACGTCTTTCATATCATATGTCGGGCTTTTAACCCTTTATCAATCAAACTCAACGCCGGCTTGTATGCATATGCTTTTCATCAGACATAGAAGGTTTAAGCCTCATTAAGTATACTTTTTGTTTACCACCGATCACGTTTATAAACATCATCGTAGGTGAGTTTTGTCGACGCGGATGATGCGCAGCACAGCACAGCAGTTTTTGCTAGCTGTTTCTATCCTCTTTCCTGGCGCAGTGGCCTTGAAATAGGCGACGGGAGAGGACTGCCGCTGCACCAAGATACACAAAGGTCTCGGTTTGAGTTTTGCCACAGACCGCAATCGGCTCTGGCCTCGCCATCACTGGCGTGATATGAGGCTCGGGAGCCCGGATCAATCCGAGTAGGCGTAGCGAAATCCGCCATTGGTTGAAGGGGGTTGATAAGAACCCAATAAGGAGCCTTTCGGCTGGTCGCTCAAGTCCGGTCAAATATTTACACTTTCTCAGTATGAAGGGCAACCAGCTTCTGCTCGGTGAAAAGCGTTGGCAAAGAAGGTCTGCATGGCCGTGTAGTGGAAGAGGATGCCTCCGAGAACTGCTGCGTGCCAGAGGTTGTGACTTCCACCGACATAGTCGAAGCAACCAGGAAACCACCTTTCAGGAATCTTGCTAGCGTAAACAACGGCGCCCGTAAAATATACCAGCATTGACTTTGTGATGGGTGAGTAGAAATCGTACACGAAATCGAGGCCGTGGGTCCACCCGAGCTGAACGATAGGCATGAACCCAGTCAAAGCAAGGCCAACAAAAAAGGCGACACGAGCCCAGGCCATATCAGCACCATTAAACCGAGGATGCCATGGGAGAATGACGCCGCCAATGCCGAGAAAGGCTGTCAGGCCCATGTAGATCCATCGGCTGACAGGGTCGCAATAAAAGGCTGTGTATTCAGTCGTCATGATGGAGGCAGCGATCAACAGAGAAATGCCGGTATAGTCCACGCAGGCGAAGATTGAAATAGCATCCACGTCTGCAACGGCATTCATGGTGTGCCAAATAGTTGAGCAGACTAGAGTTAGGCAAGCCATGACGAAAAATACGCCCGCAACAAATACATCGGACTTGGTGCTGAGTGTGAAGTTGGCAGTATTCGGATAGAAATAAAGTGCGATCGCGAGGACTAAGATAAGACCAAGGGCATGGGACCAAATATTGACCAACTCATTGGAAAGATTAAAGGCCGAAAGCACACACTCAAGTTTGGATTCGGTAAAGCGATAACCCTTGAGGATGTGAGGGTTGTTTCGCCAAGGAGAGGGGAGGTCATCGTAGGAGAGGAGGCGCCCTTCCTTAGCCAGGACGATGGCTTGTTGAATATGTTCCTCGAGGGAAAGGGCAGCTTGAATAGCACGCTCGATACTTTCATTCGCAACTCGCCGTCCCTCATCTATGAAGGCCTCAGCAGCGTTGGCGGCATTTGCAAAACCTTGCTCGCGCAATTTGTAGGCTCGTGCTTCGAAATCGGAGAGCATGTTTTCAAGTAGATCAACCCCAACATGGGCCTTCTCGTTCAGGGATTCGGCGGCCTCCAGAGTCTCCTTGTATCTTGCCTCAAGAGTTTCGACCATAATATGCAGCCGGCGCCGTCCTGCGCCAAGAACTTCTTCAGAGGCGTGGGAACATCTTGAACGCACAGCCTGAAGAGTCGAAAAGGTACGAGAGATGCTCGAGTCTTTGCTTAGGTCAACATAGTTCTCAATGAAGTCGAGACGCCGTTCAAGTTCTGAGAGGAACAGATCGACTTTGAGAAGGAGACCCTCTTCTCCATCCATGATATGACCAACAATTGATCGTCTCCTGGGTATGAAGAAGGAGTGTCGTCGTCTTCGGGGTTCTGCGTTGGGTCGAATGTTGGATCCGGAGGTGCTTGCTACGGTGTCGCTGTCCCGAGCCTTATAGGTACAGGCCGTAGTAATCGCGGTGGTAACGTCTGACATTGTGGCGGCTTGGTGACTCAAGACGAATTCTTGTGGTGTTTATGCCGCGACGGCTGGGCTAAGTTGAGCTGACAGGCGCTGTAACGCTGCAACTAGGGTGGCGACGAGTTAAACTCGCTGCATCTGGTGATGCTAGCGAGCGGTGGAAGAAGTTGTTTGAACTTCTATGTAACTTGATCAACTTGAGGCTTTGTTGAGACCACGAGCAAGGAGTAAGGAGTACAATTGGTTATTATTGATCGGTTAGGAGTCTCGGAATAAGTTGGGTGTAGCGATGAGAAGCACCCTTGCGGACCCTGCGGGTATTTGCACGCGGGGACAGCGATTACCGAGTCTGGTTGGCGGAAATAGTCATGCACGCTTCTTTTTCTTGCTCAGTTGGATAAGGATCTGCGTATGAGCAAGTAGCCAAGGCTTGGAAACGGGGAAATGATATGATGTTGGGGATAAGAGATTTGAAAGGAGAGTATGGCTCGTTACGGAGAATAACGAAGTCTAAACAAAGGAGGGTCAGAGGAGGAAGGAATGGACAGAGTGAGGGCGCATGATGGTTGAGAGGTTGAGAAATTGGGCAGTCAATCCAGAAAAAAGGTACTGGATTATCCCAGCAGCTGAAATGACGGTACCGGGGGTGCTCTTGGCGTCCAGGTGGAACAGAATAATAGGCACACCGAGAAGACTTTCCAGACTAATCTCTGTTAAGGAATACCTAGAGCTATAGGTGGGTTTAGGTAAGAGTCAAGTAGTTCTTATTGAATATGCTTCAGGAAGATATAAAGTGTGCCGGTTATTTTCTAGCCCACTTGTCGTCCCTTGTTGGGTTACTAACGACGCACGCCACTTGGAACGACTGCATCGTTTATTGGACAGCATTATACAAAGTCAAGGCATGACATATACCTGGGTAGTTAGGAGATAATACAATCCTCTCCAAGTAAAGGAAGGCATTCGCGCCTCTTAAATGGTGTGTCAGAGCGTATGAAATTCCAATAATAACAGCCGGCCCCTCATAAGAGACAAACCACTTCTTAGCAACATTTGCACCGCTCTACACAATTTCGTGACTTTCACAAGATAGCTCGGTAACTCAGCTCGCCACGGCCCGCTAACGGACTTCCATTGCCCAAGAGGGTGTTTATTCGGTCCAATAAGGTGCCAACCTTGAAACGCCACCGATACACCCACAGCCACTTGCCTTGTTCTTAGGCTAGACATCGATATCGAAAATTGCAGCAAGACATTGGGAAGCATGTCACGAGTAAAGCTGCCAGCATAGAGTCAACGGACTGTCAAATCTACTGATTTACCTCTCGGTCGAGTATCTTGGATTCTATGGGTTTTCAATGCTTGTGTACCTATACTGTGTACATAATAAGCAGTAATGACTATCCGGTGTGCCCGGAGCCAAAAGGGGCCAAAGCGGCCTCTTGTTTACATTGGATATTAACATGCTGACAGGCCATGGCTTGGTTTGTCTTAAAGTCATCTGAACTATTATTCCCAGCATAATGCGAATGCGTATCTGAGCGCAACGTGATTGCTGCATCGTGGCGAATCAGTGGGAATTACAGAGCCTGTTTGTGGAAACAAGTTCTTAAGATGCGTTTGGTTCATCTAGTTTTCACCTTCAGGAAGAATATTGGTCCAGGAACAGACAGAAACGCATTGCATTTTCCAGCTAGGCAGCCTGCGCTTATATTGTGAAAATCCTAATTTCGGAAGCTGGAGCTGGTTCTAAACTGCCTAGTATACTGCTGGTTGAGCGAATGTGTTCACAATTTGGGATGCGATACTCTTATAGTAGCCTCGACGCAAGGAGAGTTGGGAATAGTTTACCCATATGACGGCGTATATGGTATAAGCCAACTAATAGCCACGTGTAAATGTAACTCGTTAAATCAACGTTAGATACGTCTATGCAACCTACCTAAGTACTTAGCTGGGTGATGTTGTCAGGGTGCTTCAATCGCGGTTCCAATGTCGAATCAACATTGAAAATCGGACATGTTGAGGCCATAACTAGTCTTGTTAGCAAGAACCCAGGCAAGATACAGTATGTAGGTACTAAAGTTAGCCCATACATCTAATAAAAACATAATAAACGTATAGTCCTCGGTAGGGACCTCAGTAGATTGGCAATTATCAACTTTAAGTCTACCTATGGTTGATATCGTCCAATAGGTAGCCATGCGTCATGGTTGCCCGGCCCCACCTTCACTAAGCTTTCTGCAGGAACAAACAACTTCATTAACCTGGGGTTAGGTTGCCAACTCCACGAAATCATCTGTCTTCTCCACATATTGCGTTCAGGTCGACATTTATTTACTGTACCATTCGGTTCAGCATATACGAATCGTGAACTCAAAAGATGGCGATCGATAAAATTGTTACTGATCCGAGGCTCTGCGCCGTCCTACAAATTTCCGACCAGGCACGCGATCAAGCCAGTGCCCTCATTAATCTCGGTGAACAAGCATACAGCGAAGGACCTGCATCAGCCGTGGCGCAAGCTGAGATATCTGAGAAGCAGAGGCTGCTTTTTACAACCGTGGCACATCTCAAAGGACTGCATAGAAGTGTCTGTTTCTCCGCCCGTGAAACCAAGACTCAGACCGCCGAGTCGCGTCAAGAGGTCGACCGCCTACATCTTCAGCTTCAGAACCTTTACTACGAGCAACGACACCTTCAAGGAGAGATTACTGCTTGCGAGTCCTACGAGTAAGCCCTAGCACGCCGACTCTGGCTGAAGATAAATCGGCTCCAACAGTCCATTAACACAATCATAGTCACAAGTATCAACAACTGCCTCTTATCCCCGTGGAAGAATTTCTCTCCCAACATCCCGAGCACGAAAACGACGACGAGAACACCTTAATGGTCGCCCGCATCGATCATGAGCGAGCTGAACGTGAAGCTCTTGAGCAACAAAGACAGGAGCTTCTGAAGCGAAAGCAGAAGCTCATTGCGGACAACAAAAGGCGAAAGGATGACCTGGCCAACTTGGATAATGATTTAGAGAAGTTTATTGACGTGAGTGTCTTTTACCTTGAGTGCTGACATCCTTGCGTTCCTACCCTGCTAACATTCTTCAAGGCCGCCAAACCAATCCAGAAGCTGTTCGAGAAGGCGCCTTGAATAGCGACTTTCGGCAAAATTTATCGCTGCACCAATCAAGCATAAGCTTTCAAATACAGGGCCAAGCCGATAATACGATGACAGACGAAATGATATACAGTCATTGGGTGTTGAAATGCTAGCTGTCCAGCTCCATTGATACCACTATGCAACTACAAAGCTGGGGCACGGCGTTCACGGAAAGGAATGAGATCGTGAGGAAGATATCTCCTCGCGGATGAGGATGTCAGAAGTCCTACCAAATTAAGATACCCTTGAAAGAGACTGGCAAGTATTTCTATCGAATCTCGTTCAGTGCCAGGAAACACCTCATCACGATATTGAATATTCGACCGCTCGTATGTTTCATTTCTAATGAGAACAATCGAGTGATGAGTTGTACCAAGATGTCACCTAGCGATTCCTTCTCCAGCAGGTAACTTCTCCCGGTGCAAATTAATTCGAAAAGAGGAATTGGGGGGTGAAACATGAATCAATGTATCCATTTTCTGGGCATGATGGATGATCACTTGGGGTTATATTTGCTGTGCAGGTTGAGCAAACGCGTTCCACAAGTTGGGATATAAGATGTGCCTCAGAATTGACAGACACGTTGTTTACAAGAATAACAGTACTAGGGTTGCGGCTCATGTTATCCATTACTCGCTTTCGGACCTCATGATCTTTTTCCTTTTTTCTTCTTCTTTTTTACAGCACTACTGCGCACCGACGAAATAATATCCATCTCAGCCATATTGTCTCATGGGTTCTCACAATAAAGCGAAAATTCGCTTGGGTGGGGTCCATCGCTTTGCGAAAATGCAAGGGATCCAATCACTTGCCCCCGTGGGCCAATAATAGCCATGCAGTGATGCAACATCGGCAAGGCCCTGCACAGCGGCGTCAACTAACAAGTCCATCGATTCCCGGTTGATAACCACAAACCTCTTGGGTCAGTCTCCAGAACAAGTTCACCAGCCATGTCCAAACTCCCGCCCGTGACCCGGGTTTTGACCCATCATGGCGGGCCCTCAACCAGTGGTAGCGGCCCGTGTTTCAATTATTGATTGCGATTGACGAACGATGCCCAAGCTATCATACAAGACCAAGAAAGCGTTACAATGGACACACAAGCACCAGGAAGTTGGTTGAGCCTCGTGAACACAGCCTCGAGCCAGTCAAAGCTGGCTACCCGCCAACGTTGTCAGGCAAACATTAACCAAAGGTGAAGCTCCCGACATGAAATTTGTCAGTCCTCATCTTAGATCCATTGGGATCGCGACTATGGCAAGCATGGCAGCATGGTCCAAGCTAGCCAATATCCGTTGTCGCTGAGGATCTACACAATCTACGATTGGCAAGCGGGAGCGAGAAAGCGCAATCCGAAGCTGAGACAAGCCCAAGGAAACTCTCACATACGACCATCAACAATCATCACAGATGGTTACTCTAATTTGAGGGCTATCATCTCACACCTGGTCTAAGTTAAGCAAAACGCTTGATTGTGTACGCGAGTCAAGTATCTAGTCGGTTATCAAACGAAGAGACTTGGACCAAAGCGTTGCGATGGATACCTGTTGAAACGCCAGATCGACCACCAGGGGATAGACAAGGGCCCACCAGGAAGTACCGACCCAGGAGCATTAAGCATTACCTGGTCTTATTGGGCATCTTTCTCTGATTCAGACGCTTGTTTTGCAATTGAGCTGGATACAGAAGGTTGAAGTTTCGGAGTTGTCGGCGTGGAACTCGATGAGGGACCTGGATCATTCAACATCGCTCTCAAGTTACTCGGCCCAAAATACTAGGAGCGGTTACGTCACTACATCGACAGGATGCCTCTTGTAAGGAGCCTTGTAACCCATGGATTGTGTATCTGCATAACGGGCACTTAGAGATGCAAGCATACGTAGAACGCATCGAATCATGGGCGTTTCATAGCCTGTGAGTGGGCAAAGATGATTCTGAGCCAAAGCCAAGGGTCCGATTTGGGTCCACTCGCCACACCTTATTAATGCTGAAGGAGTATAGTTCATGAACTTGCTTGCCAAGTATCATTAGTTTGATATCGGGATACAACGACCACCTTGACCGCTATCACTTCCGTGTTCAACTCGGCCGATGCTGCGACACCTATAGATACAGTTAGCGAGATTGCTTGGTATCTTGATGGTGTTTCTTTGGCAAGCAGCCTGACGATGAAGTAAACATGACCCCCAGCTTTCAAGTTGCCCACCCCATATTTCGGCAGATGGGGCGTGGATCCTCGAGGGATGTTATCTTGTTCTTTGGTCGAATCAGATATGCCACAATATGGCTCGTGCTATATGGGTTGGCAACCATATCGTGAGAGTTGGCGGTTGGGAGTGTCATCTGTCTCGTGCACTTGGCGTCCCCATCGTTGCTACTCTCCATACCTTTCTGTTTTCTAATCTCCCGGGGCTAGCTCTCTTTAAGATACCATGTTAATTTTCGCTTTATGCACTCGGGTGGGCGTGATCGACTTTCGGATGCTTTCCTTAGCCTGCCTAACTTTGTCAGGTTGGATGTCCTTCTGTATCCGTAGCCTTGCACTTACATATGCATTCCCAAACGTCATCTCGGCCTTTTTCGCTCCCGCGTGCCATTTTTTGTAGCCAACTTCCTCTTACTGTTGCTTCTTGATCTTCTTTTCACATTGCTTCTTGTACCGTTATTTCATCGTCTCGCTTGAGCCAGCTGCCTCTGGGCTGTTAATGCGCTCCGGGACCTCATCATACCTTCAAGCCCACGTTTAGCGATTCACCTCTCTGAGCGACCCCTTTCACCACTTAAACGCCATGTCTATATTCACTTGGTTTGCGCAACGCGCAGGAGGCTTGAGTATGATTGCGCTCAGTGTTCTCTGCTACTGGGTTATTTATCGCGACTCCTTCCCTGAGCAACTCCGATACGAGAACGAACAGCCCGGCAGCCAAGCCTCATACTATACTTCTGTGTCTACCATAGGTGCCGGTATTTGGAGTTACATTTTCGCGTACTACTGCCTTTTTGTTCATGTTCTAGTCTGCATCTTCCCTCTTCGAGCATGCTGGACTGTCTGGACTCTCACACAGTCCATGAAACGAACGGCGCGTAGCGATTCATTGCTTGACCTGAAGAAGCTCGTCTCGCGTCGTGACTCTTACACCTCAGTATCGAGTTCTGAGACTCTCACATCCAGCCAAAACAGCCCTTCTTCTTCCACTATCAGTGAAGCTGGCGATTGCGACCCTGAGTACTACACAGATAGCGTGCCGGGAGCTCGTGATAACGTGGTCCATGCCATCATCATTCCAAACTACAAAGAAGAGCCTGATACGCTCAGAGAGACTCTTGATGTGCTGGCATCTCACCCCCAGGCTCACTATTCGTACGATGTAAGCCTTTATTTTATTTTTCTCTCACGGCGCAACCACGCTCACAATTCCACAAACATGTTCGCCATGGGCATTTTAAGTCATTTACTGATCTGTTTTACTAGGTGTATCTTGGAATGGAACAACGAGAGAGCAACGCTCAAGCAAAGGCCCTTGGCCTGATTCAGGAGTTTGCAAAGAAATTCCGAGCTCTTAATTTCACGCTTCACCCATCAGATATTCCTGGCGAGGCTGCTGGAAAGGGCAGCAATATCGCGTGGGCTGCTCGCAAGCTGAGCGAGAGGTACTCAACAACTGTGAGGAGGAATGTAATAATAACTGGCATTGATGGTACGCCTATTTTAAAACCCATTCTTACCTATCATTTTGCCTGCTCATTGCTAACCGTCGTGGATGCTTTAGCTGATAGCCATCTTTCCTCCAACTACTTTACGCTTCTTACAAATATGCATTTGTCTTATTCTGAGACCGCATTGACAACCATCTACTCGGCTCCGGTCATTTTCGATCGAAATGCGCACTCCGTCCCAGCTCTTGTTCGTGTTGCTGACATCCTTTGGGGCGCCGCGGGCATGTCAGGCCTTTACCCTGGGTCTTCAATTTCCCCACCGACATCTGTTTATTCTCTTCCACTGGACTTAGTTGATCGAGTCGGCGGATGGGATTGTGGCAGCGAAGCCATCGGTGAAGATCTGCACATGTATATCAAGTGTTTCTTCGCCCTCAATGGCAATCTAACGAGTCGTGTCATCTACAGCCCTGTTAGCCAAAGCAACGTCACTGGCGGTGGCGGCCTCTGGAAAGATACTCGTGCTCGTTATAAGCAGGCTCTCCGTCACATGTGGGGTGCTCTCGACACCGGCTTTGCGCTCCGTAAGTTTGTTCAATTATGGCAAGATCGCAAACAAACCTGCCGAACCTATCAACCCCTACACAGCACTATTTCAGATGCCGACAGTCTTGCTATTCCCGAAGGTTACCCAGGAGATGAGCACAACGGCCAGTCTTATGACAATGGCATCTTTTCAGACATCCACAGGGAGACTATCCAGCAACCGCACTGGGAACACATTTTCTATATGATGCATCGTCTTTTCGAAGCCCATTTCCTTCCTGTCCACATGGCTATATTAGTCCTTTCTTCTGCCCTGTATGTCAAGCTCACAGAAGGCAACGAGGACCCGCGGGATCTGGCTTGGGTTTTCAGCTGGTGTAATGTCATCCGCATTTACGGTTTCTTCCAGATTGGAGTTTACGTATCACTTTACGAGAGCTTTCACCAGGTGGGCGTTGCGAGCCGTGAGAGGGAGATGGTCAAAGCTGGGCTGGCCGAAGGAATGGACTTTTCCAGACGATCCCTTAAGAAAAACTGGTATGACTACCTTGCAATTCCCATCGTCGCTCCATTATATGGTACCATACCCAGCGCTCAGGCTCTGTTATGCCAACTCTGGGGTCGAGACCTGGTTTATACCGTGAGCAAGAAGGCGACACGGCGACAGATACCAGTTGTGAAGGTGGACGACATGGCGTAGAGCCTCTAATACGATGTCGATTGTCAGCAGGCCCTATGGGTGAAAGAAAGGCTTACAATAATGATGGGTTTGAGGGATAATTACATGAACAATGATCCAAAAGATCTCTACTAATGTCTTGTCTATTAATAAGAGGTTTTATATACACAGAAGGGTGTCAATTGAGGAACTGGGCTTGGTATTTTTAGACGATACCTTGAAGCGTGTAGATAGAACTATAAATAATGTTGGTATTGCAGCGGACTCTGATTCAGGAAAAAAACAACCAGTGAGTCCTAGGGAATCAATTGAACATCTGAAAGGAACAATTACATATCACTTACATTCCCTGTACTGAAATCATTTCCGATCTGCCGTCTTTGGCCAAGAGATATGTGAATTAAGTGTTATATTTGCTCTTCTGGCTCTCGAGCAAGCGCTTCTCACCAGTAGTGACGTTAGACGTTGGAAAATCGGTGGGGTGGAGACTTCCAATCCGAAGCACTTCGGATGTTAAATTTAATTGAACCAATGAGGGGAAGACCGAGTGACGAATTCAGCAGCGGGAAACAATGCCTACCACTTTGTAGTTTCGACTAACTCCTGACACCGACGGACTACAAGTCGGAGGATTCAGCGACGGGACCGGAACTAAGTTAGGACTTAATATATAATGCACCAGTCGAGTAGAGCGCATGGTGGTGTTATTTTGACCAAGGCACCTTTCTTCCATTAACTATAACTTGATTCATCATTATTATGGCTTCAAAGCAACTTCGCATTGGCGTTTTCATGCCCTCAAGCGTGCAACTTCTCGACCTCGCGACTGTCGATGTTCTCGCCACCATGTCTAAGGAATACCTCGGACTCCTTCCTCTTCCTGCACACGTTAGTGAGATGGCGCCTAGTACCAAGATAATATACATCACATCCCCCAAGCTCTTCCCAACCGTAAACTTAACGGCTGATCTTTCCGTGCGCGCATCACACACGTACGAAGATGATGATGCAGCTCCAGGGAAACTCGATATTATTGTCGTTCCTGGTACAAACCCAACAGAGACTTTCGAAGACGCCGCAACAAAGTGGCTAAGGGACCATTTTAATACCAAAGGCGTTGATGTGTTGTGCGTATGTACGGGTGTCTATCTGTGTGGTGCAGCAGGTATTCTTGACGGCAGGCGTGTAAGTGGTCCCAGAGGACTACAAGATGAATTGATCAAAAAGTATCCGAGCGCTCAGTTCGTTGGAGAGGAGTATCGATGGATTCAGGATGGTAATCTATGGTCAAGTGGTGCGTCCTCGTATACCAGCCTAGTTGAGATTCGTGGCTAACCGAACGGTCAGGTGGAATAACCAACGGCAATGATCTCATGGCTGCTTATGCACAAGCGAGGAGTAAATACTGGCCAAGCTCAATTTCTAAGCTGGGCGCTATGTTGGTGGATGTGGGTGATCGACCTCAGATATATGGTCAGGGCCAGCGCAGGTTCTTCATAACATTCGCGTGGCAAATCATCCAGGCTTGGTTCTCGAGTTTGATCTCTTCCCGGAAGGGCCACAGCAAGAAGGACTAGGCAATAGCCAAAGTGTATTTGTTTCAGCAACATAGTCATATGCCCTACTCACGTCTGGTTGTGCACGAGAGTTTATAGTTACAACATACATTATAGAACCGCAAAGCGAAGCCTGACTTCAAACAACAGTATCATCTTTATAGCTAAATTCATTCAATCCTCGGCTCGGTTTCTCCGACTTAGTCTGCCTTTAGGTAAGGTATCGTTTGAGTCGTGCCTACAAAACCACATACAGGTACGTAAAGTTACCGTCTTTTTCCAGGCGGCTCTGTTCAACTCTGGCAGTGGAGCCTGCGGCGGGAAAATCTGCACCAAAGCGGATACTAGCTCTTGTTGCTGCGACAGCGACCGCCCCATTGCGATAAGGATTTTTATCGCAGAAGGTCATTGGTGGCGCCTTCCTCGAGCGGTGGGGAGGCCTGTCGAGCCCCGAAAAAAATTTCGAAGCTCTCGGGTTGCTTCTGAATTCTTAGTTTTCTTCTTTCGCAGTGAACGAGAGTCTTAATAAAACCTCACTCCAACACCAACCTTCATCCTTCCTCTCACTTTTCCGTTTTCCCTGTTTCATCTCTCCGCCTACTTGACATTTCATTCTATTTTTGACGCAGAAATAATCACCTAATCGCCACAATGTCTGCTGTTCCCGGTCCCGTTTACGGCCTCGAGGTCCCTCCTGGAGAGATCTTGATTCCTGCCACCATGGAATTTCCTGCTTCTGTAAGTTCGTCTACGGCCCGAAAAATGCGTCCTCAATGAGATACGATGTGTTGTCTTGCGCTCACTCGCGTCTTGTTGCCAGCGCATCACTTGCGACGACGGTTCTGTCTAGTCTTATGCTCAAAGTTCTAACCATGAAATTCTACAGTTCCGCATCACCATGGCTGCCGTGGATCCCACCGAAGAGCCTGAGGCCGACGGTGAGGGCAACATTCCTACTGTTCCTCGATCCACCCTACGCCTTGTCAAGCGCGCTTTCCCCGGTATCGATGAGGATGAGGATGATGAGGTCGATGATGAGTACATGAAGGCTCTTCTCGCCGGCTCTGACGATGAAGAGGACTCCGATGAAGAGGCCAACGGCGGCCCTAGCGATCCCGCCAAGGCCAAGAAGCAAAGACAGGCCGCTGCCATCAAGAAGCTTCTCGAGTCCGCCGCCCAAGAGGAGTCTGATGAGGAGATGGAGGACGCCAAGCCCAATGGCAAGGCCAAGGGTAAGGGCAAGGCTATCGAGGAGGAGGACGATGAGGACGATGAGGACTCTGATGATGACAGCGAGGAGGGTGCCGACCTTGAGAACTTTGTCATCTGCACTCTCGACACTGAGCGAGTAAGTCTATGATTATCCATTTCCTTTCAGTACCGCCGGCTAACCTTCACTCAAGAACTACCAGCAGCCTCTCGACATTACTGTCAACCATGGCGAGAAGGTTTTCTTCGTCGTCACTGGTACTCACACTATCTACCTCACCGGAAACTACATCATGGACGACGATGAGGATGAGGACGATGAAGACGATGATGATTATGATCTCTCCCCCGATGAGCTTGAGTATGCCCTCGAAGGCGAGGATAGCGACGAGAGCGATGAGCTTGATGGCGTTGAGGACCCCCGTGTCCAGGAGATTGAATCTGACGAGGAGGCCCCCAAGCTTGTTCCCGTTCAGAAGGGCAAGAACAAGCGTGCCGCTGAGGAGGCCCCCGAGGGTCTTGACGAGCTTATTTCCAAGGACGATACCAAGCTGTCCAAGAAGCAACAGAAGAAGCTCAAGAACAACAAGGGCGAGGCTGTTGCTGCTGAGGAGAAGAAGGACGCTAAGAAGGTTCAGTTCGCCAAGAACCTTGAACAGGGCCCTACTGGCTCCGCTGAGAAGGCCAAGCAGGGTAAGGCTACCACTGGTGTCAAAGTTGTTCAGGGCGTTACCATCGACGACCGAACCATCGGTAACGGCCGAACTGTCAAGAACGGGGACACTGTTGGTGTCCGATACATTGGCAAGCTTCAGAACGGAAAGCAATTCGATGGTCAGTAACTCGCTAATTCTAGCATCTTTAATTTTGCTAATGTTTCGATAGCCAACAAGAAGGGTAAGCCTTTCTCTTTCAAGGCTGGTAAGGGCCAGGTTATCAAGGGCTGGGACATTGGTGTCATCGGCATGGCCATTGGCGGTGAGCGTCGACTCACTATCCCCGCCCACCTTGCCTACGGCTCCCGTGGCCTGCCTGGCATTCCCGCCAACAGCACATTGATCTTCGATGTCAAGCTTTTGGAGATCAAGTGAGCGCAGCATCTGCTTCATTCACTCGATCCCCAGTCGACTGGCTACCAGCCTCGTGTAATAATACCCCCTAAAGAGAGGTGGCAGAGTTCGGCGACAAGCCGATGAGATTGAGAGGCCTATCTTTTACGGGCTTCTATATATATCATCTGCTGCTCGCTAGGTGTTGTGCTACATGCGAGGATGATGAGCCTCGGACCTGTGCCTTCTACTAAGAGCCTATGATGTATAGGACAACATGCGGTGAGCAGGTTTAAACGGCAAACAGGAATGATGGGGCGAGGACCGTCCAAGGTCGCATGACATGAAATTGGCGTACGATAAAAAGGTATATGGTTTCGTTTTGCTATTGACTGCGGGATGCATCTCCCTGCTTCAGAAAGGATATTGTAAGGTTGTGCAGATAAAATACTATTTCTTTCCTTTTTATTTGATTTTTCGTCAGTTTCGATCCTTCCTTGTGATTCTCTAGTAGGGTGCAGAGTAGTAGCTGCCTTCAACTACCAACTTAGGTAATTGGTGGTGGAGGAAGTTGCGTCGTTCTATCTCTTCGTTAACCACTGTGCTTTCGTGGGCCAACTTCTAGTCCCACACCTTCTATCATAACTTTAGCATCAACATCGTCGAGAGAACGCAGTCCAGGTGTCATTCTCTTCACACTACGGCGATTGCATCGTTTATTAACAAGGCTTGCTCTAATATCAATATTGATGCAGCGCTAACCTGCCCTTGATCGCTTACCCTGCAGCGTCATGGCACCGACTCTGCTCAAGAAAGCCAGCCAGCAGTTCATACGCCTTTCATCCTGCGACTCGAAGAATGTATTTGAATCGACTCCTGTCTCGGGACTCAATGGCGAAGAAAGCCCAGAGGCACAACTTGCGCGGAAACTTCGCAATGGTGGTCCCAAAAGATGGGCGCCTTTCCGCGGTGCCTTCAAGAACATAAGAAAAAGCACACGCAGCGGCAAGTCACCCAACCTGTCTCGACAACTATCTTGTTGACATGTCCCAGGTGCCGAAGCATCCAGAGATGTCAACGCACTCCCCGAAGAGCAAGCCAAGACCCGATTCCTTCTCAAATCTGCTCGAAAACAAGAATCTGCAATGAGGAACCCGGACACAAAGGAACTGAGTTTTATGCGAAAGTTTGGGCTGAATACCACAGCTATGGCATCAAACTCGACCCTGGTAATTCGGAACTCCCCAAAAAGAGCACGAAGTTCAGTACAGCTGTTGAATCCCCATCATTCAAGCGGACTGATTACTCCGCCTTCTTCTGAGGCAAGTGATACACTCACATCAACCGAAGAACAGTCGACAGCAAAAACTTCGATAGAACCATCTCCATATCAGAACTGGGAGACATTGGACAGGCGACACAACAGGCGGAACCCGTGGACCCGTTCAAGCCCCGAGGGCCGCGCACTCAGTACTATTCCCGAAGTCGGTGTTATTCAAGCTAGACCTACAATTGCAACTGTAGAGAGGGCATCTGCTGCCAAGATATTCCTCGAGACCTACTTCAACGAACTTCTCCATCAACCAGATGCAAGGACTTTGCGAGGCCAATGCCTTGAAACTCAGTTGTGCAATTACTTGGTGATGTCGCCTGACGAGAAAGAGCAGATTCGGACACAGTACAGAAGTCAGGAAACCTGCCATCTACGTGAGCTACGAGCAATGAAGGCCAGGGAGCTGGCCTACCATGGAAAAGCGGATTCAAACTTGTCAGTCAACAATTACGAGCCGCTGCAAATCTTAGGCAAAGGGAGTTTTGGAGTGGTCAGATTGGTGCGTGAGAAGCCTGCTCCAGGACATGCTTTCCCTGGGCAAGTCTATGCTATGAAGGTTATTCGGAAGTCAGAAATGCTACGCAATAGCCAAGAAGGGCATTTGAGGGCGGAGAGAGATTTTCTAGTTGCGTCCGAAGGGTCACAGTGGTTAGTATCCAAGAAAACCTAAGCAACAGGGCAGACGAGTGGCTAACTGGCGTATCTTCACAGGGCAGTTCCATTGATTGCCAGCTTTCAAGATCCAGCAAACCTCTATCTAGTGATGGAGTATATGCCCGGCGGCGACTTCCTCGGATTACTCATTCGGCAAAACATCCTACAAGAACCCATTGCACAGTTTTATATTGCAGAGATGATCCTTGCTATTGAGGAGGCACATCGCTTGAACTTCATTCATCGCGACATTAAGCCAGATAATTTTCTCATATCCGCGACCGGTCATTTGAAGATTTCTGACTTTGGGTTAGCATTTGACGATCATTGGTCCCACGACGCGGCATATTATAATACTCATCGGTATTCTTTGGTTCGAAGACTAAACATCAACATCAATGGTGACGAGACGGATCAAAAAGGCAGTAAGGACCTCATGAAGCATCTTGAGTGGTATCAGACCCTCGTTTCTGGACTTGACAGACATGGAAAACATCCACTTGCAAGTAATGAGGACTTACGAAGTCTTATTCACTGGAGGAACCAACACGGCAATCGCACTGCTGCGCGTTCTGTTGTTGGTACCAGCCAGTACATGGCCCCTGAAGTCGTTCTTGGTCAGCAATACGACGGGAGGTGTGACTAGTAGAGCATCGGCATCATCCTGTATGAATGCCTCTACGGGCAAACACCCTTTTTGTCAGAAGAGGGGCGTAAACAGACGAAACAAAACATTGTCGTGAGTGTCTTCACTTTCATGCAAGCTAGACAAAAGGCTGACAGTTGCTACAGGACTTCAGGAAGCATTTCTCATTCCCGTCCAAGCCTTTCGTGAGCGACAAGTGCAAAGACCTCATCTGCCGCCTGATTCAAGAGAAAGACATCCGGCTGTGCTCAAGAAGATACCAGATCAAATACCGTGACCCGTTTAAGCGCTACGTATTTCCCGATAACGCGGAGGACATTAAAGCGCACAGATGGTTCAGGAACACACCATGGGAACGCTTGCAGGCCATGCCTCCGCCGTTCACCCCCAACTTGAAGAGTGACGATGATGCACATTATTTCGACGAATCCGAACCTTTTGAGGACTGGTCTGAGTCGATACCTTCAGGGATCTTTCTCAACTCGGAAGATGTCAAGGAATTACTTTTTGGGTTTAATACTCACGTACAGGAAAAAGCTCTGGAGCTCATCAAATCCCCTTTTGACGCTGCCAAACTTCGAAGTATTGACCGCGATATTGATGCATCAATGGAACTTCAGCCGAGTGAGAAGGCTACACTAAAGCAATTTGTCAGATTCTACGGCCATAAAGAGCGCAAACGACCACGAGACATGCTGCTTCGGGACAAGGGCACCAAAAAAACTTCGTTGAGAATTCGAAAAGAGACGGCGTTCATGGGCTATACCTGGCGACGAATGAGACCAGGTGGATATATTGATCCGAAAATAATAGCAACACGCGAGTCGGACGAAAGCCAGCTTTTGGCACGAAACACTGAACATTCAAAATTGAATAATTGAGAGCAAAAGAAGATGTGGAGAACGAAAAGCACTATGAGACCTTCAGAATCATTAAAATTAGTATTACGAATAGACATTAAGCACCAGGCCTTACTGCTGGCATATATACGTTATCCTGATCCTCATTTCATCATCCTAACCCTAATGCAAAAGCATCAAATCATTACCATAATATTGTGCGTGTATTTCCTTCATTGAGATTTTGACCTTCGATCGATACTGCTGTATGCCCCAGACTCGGTCAACGCAACAGGGTCACCAGATGCCACAGCTTTGGCATTGCGGATTTCCCATTCAAATTCTTTGAGACCCCGAATCTCCCAAGAGAAGAAGAGTAGTGAGAGCAGGCCATCGATCACACCAGCAACCAAGCTCAGACTACTGACCAGCATGAGGACAAATGCAACGTAATTTTCGGGACTGAACCAGACAGCGACAAGACATGCGAGCCAGACGAGCAATGCGGCAAAGAAGTGTACACCTCGCCAATAGCGCTGGCGAAGCTCGCGGGCATGGTATTTTTGAATCATGCCAATAATCTCATCGTAAGTAGAGGCATGGAAGGACTCGCGGTTGGAGAAGCGGCCGCGCTTAAGCTGGGTATCTGGGTCGGCTGTCTGTGCTGCATCACCTGAATGAATGCTGCTGGCTGGACTGCTGGGGGCTAAGTATGCGCCAGTCTGGAGGGCAGCGGAGGGTGTCTCTGAGCGGGGATCGGCTGTGATGGGCGATGGAGAAGGTGTATGCCGGGCGAGTGTAGCTTGAACAGCGAAGTGATCGGAAAGCGAGCAGAGGAGGTCGGGGTGGCGTTCAGTCATGGAAACGTGAGCAGTCTTCACTACCCAGCCTGGAGTAGTGGCCGGCGCATCGGGGTGGACACCCGTCGATACGAAGATGTAGTCAAGTCGCTGGCCTTGAGAATCAATTGTGTCTGGTGGCACCTCACAAATGTCGCCCCCTTTGAGACGATTCTGTTGGTTCTTGTTCCAGCGCCATGTGTTGTAGACGGAATTGCTAGTTGCGCCATTCTCGAGGAGGTTGAAGTCTGCTGTGGGTAACGGGCGGTGGCGCTCCTTCTCAGATGGATGGTAGGCAGGACCAAGAGCGCTGTCAGGATGCAGGACACGCCAGACGTCACGAACAGGCGCATGTGCTGTAATTACACGGTGGAATATAGACAGGGGTAGCATGTTGAAATCGCCCATGCCAATAACAAGATGCCCGCGTTCGGCAGCACCGCGCAAAAGTTTCGATATTTCCCATGATTGCGCAACTCGATGGCAATCGTAGGTACTCACAGGATCGGGCTCGTAGGGGGAGTGAGTCTAAAATCGAGTTTAGTTATAGGCCCAGAACCTCAATGATGGGGAGCGAAACTCACATGTGTGTTGAAGACCTCAATAATGTCCTTTCTCCGTGGTCCAAAGCGAATCTTTGCACAGGCGACACCCTTTCCCACATACCAATCTCCTCTCCAAAAGGCGGTCGGACGTCCATTCAGAGGATACTTGAACATAGTACTCTCCTCAATGGGCCAGCGACTCAAAATGGCCAGGCCGCCACCGAAAGCGCCACTGTGATAGAACTTTCCATAAGGAAGAATCTGGCGGGTATGATGTCGAATGGCTTGGTAGTCCTCTTGAGTAAAGCATTCTTGTAAAGAAACGATATGTGGCGTGGGAATAGCATGGGAGATTCTGTGGCCGATTTCGTCAAGCCGCGCAACTCGTTGGGTCGAGACGTAGCGAAGGCCCCAGCAGTTGAGGGTCAAGAGGTTGATTTCAGAGAGAAGACCCTGAGTATCCTCGTGGTTGACGGCAATGGTGGAAGGCGTCGTGACATGCTCAGCGGCGGCGTCACTCGCCATGACCATGGCGCCGGTGGAGTATGCGGAAGGAATGGTGACTGATGTGTTTCGTGAATATCAAACAGTCGGGGGAAGAGAGTGAGACAAGGGCCCGGACATGGAAGAATGCAATACGAATTGCAGCGGATTGAACGCGACGCGATGCCTCGGTTGATGGATATTAGTTAATTACGATAATGGCACTGGCCAGCCGTCACTGCCATTAGTGACAAGCTAGCAGGCGTAAAAATAGGAAATAGTGTGACTTCGGCCACGCTTGAAACTCAAATTCTAAAAGAAAGGAGAAAGGAGGGAGACTCCCCACGCGTCGCGTGTTCAATAATGGCAATTTACAGAATACCCAATTGAACCAATGCCATGCCTCCTTCTTATTGGGGACTTCTGCCGGTAGTTACTTGGTCACCTGGATCACCCGGTCAGGCCCGCTGTAAGGAGGGGCCGATATCTGTGGGGGTTGAATACCGAAAGGGCCGGAGTTTTGAGACGACTCACAAAAGTGTTTGTTGTTTGAGAGAACTTTCCACAGTACAGCCAGTGCGCGGCTAAGATAAAGTGCTGTATAGAGCTGGCTCGATGAATGCTTCGTCTTAGATGGGTTGAAACTGAAACACTTGCTAGTTGAAACAATTGGGGAGCTCAAGGTACCTAGGTAATTATACGCAGTATCTACTGAAGCTTCCAGGAACCCTGCCATTGACGACATAATGTTACTGCCCCATCAGATTCAAAGCTTTGCCTTTCCCCTCACCCGCGTTCTCACTCTCTTTCTCAGCTGCTACATATGTCGAGCTTCATCATTGGCACGTTTGATACCCCTCATTATAGTGGGAAGACACTGTGCGCCATTCCTTCCATGGTATATCATAGAAACATCTCGTAAAAGCTAGGCATGTGTAGAACACCTCCTCACCATCACTGCCCAGATCTATATATTGGTTCTCCTATGTTCGTACTATCGAGTATGTATGTATCAGCAACTCTGATAACCTACCATCTATCATCCATCTAGTAGTAACAACCTTAAACTTTTAACGGTCCATATTCACATGCGCGATGTCTATAGTCTTTGGATCTCTTCTCTTCAAGTTCAAACCTATCCTAGTTGAACACCCCGAATCCCCTCCAGCCTCTTTCTCATCCGTAACGGACCACCTCAAGTCAATTCCTGGTGTCGAATCCGTCTACCTTGGCCAACCGATCGAGAAGCCTGACTACTGGGCTCTGGGCATCCGTTGGACCTCGCGTCCTGCTTACGACGCCTTCGTCTCTGGATCCGATGCCACTGCCTGGCATGCTTCTTTGCGCGCTCTGCTGACCGAGCACCCAATCGTCAGTCCCACTACAGAGTACATGGGTCGCGCTGACCTCGCCCTCCACGCTCCCATTACTGCGTTCTGCACTTGTTGGGGTACAGACGAGACCTTCACAGAGGATAACATGAAGCCATTCGCTGTGGCTTGTGAGGAGGGCGGTTTGGCTGGGCTACATGGACTCGCTTATGGCGAGTTTGTCCAGGGAGAACATGACAACCCTTCGGTCATTCCTGGTCGAGCATCAAGGCTGTTGATGGGCTGGGATAGTAAAGCTGCTCATTTGCAGCACAAGAACAGTGGAAGCGGTACGTATTGCATCCGAAAACCGATAGATCAAGAGCGCTGAGCTAACACTGCCACAGTAATCGACGATAATGTATACTATCTGCTTGCTCGAAACAAGAGTCTGGAAATAGTAAGCAACCTCGACACTTATCGGGAGCTTGAGCACCTAACATCGTGTCTAGTATCATGTCCCTCTCAAAAAGCTCTGATTAGATGTTGAGTTGGGAGTCGCGGCCACCACCCTTCTTATAATACCAGAATATCATTGAATTAAGTAAAGAACAAAATAATACTGAGTCAATGCGCCATCGAAAATCAAATACCCCGAGAGCTGTCACTTGTCAAACGCAATGAGGCTCTCGCTTCCTGCCAAACAGCCCCGTCTTGTTTCCGTATTCATCCCGATGAAATGCGAACCCATCCTTTGACACCATTTCTATGCCATTCAATCATCCAGCGACTTCTCACCTCTCGTCTGGAAATTCGACCTGGGCGGTCATGGTCGTCTTCTCAAACTTGTCGCCTGAACCCGTTGGCTGTTGACTCTCACTCTCGTTTGCACCATCAAAACAGATTGCATCCTCCTTTTAGCTTCTTAATATCCCTGTAAACAACACCACACTCGTCGTATTCTGTAGTTCGCTCGAATAGCGTCGCATTCGTATCGAAGATTTAAATACGGTGTTTCTCCGATTCTGTTTCAGGATTATATGGTTAGAAGCTTAGTTGTTGTGGGATCTGTTTTGGACCTCACCAAGTCGAGAGTAGAGCATGTACAGCGCCATTCGATTGCATTCCTCCGTTCCTGTGATGGTCACAAGTCGTTCGTTGCTGTTGTCCTGCGGCTCATTAATCTTGATCACGCTGTTGCTCATTTGCCGTATCTCGTTGATCTTCTGTCCGCCCTTGCCAATGATGGCACCGACCATGTCGTTCGGGATATAGATCTGCTGCGTGATAGGTCCACCGGGCATGGCACCACCCATGGGCTGGGCCTGTGGAGCACCACCATGCGGTTGAGGACCTGTGTGAGGGGCCATATGCGGCTGAGCGTGAGGAGCCGCGCCATAAGCAGCTCCTCCTTGCGCACCACCATAATGCATAGGCACGGCAGGGTTGGCCTGAGCAGCTGCATGGGGATATTGCTGAGGATAGGGCGCAGGTGGCATGTGGTGAGAGCGACGGTCATTGTGGCGGCCATAGTTTTCGCTTCGTCCATAGTGACCTGAGGCAGGCTGGGGTGAGTATGGAACAACTTGCATGCCGCCCGGGATAGATCCGGCAGGGGCGCCGCTGCGAGTCGCATAGGCAGAAGCAGCAGGTCCCCCAAACCTATCATTTAGTTGTTCGAGAAGGGTGCTTCCAACATAGTAGGTTGCGATGTGGACGGCGTCAGCGACACCCATTACCACCAGAGATCGCTCGCTTGACATAGGCAGACACGAATCAGACGCGTTCAGTCGAGCACCAGATGCCTCTTGAATCTCACGAATACGAGCACCACCCTTACCAATGATGGAGCCGATCAGAATGTGTGGGATCAGCAGTCGCAGGGGGTATGTCTTTGAAGACGCGGTGGAGGATTCGTTGAGAGGTTCGTTGTTCAATGTTCGGATGATCAAACCGAAAGCCTAGATTGATGTTAACTCGAAAATCAACGTGTTAGAAATATTGCTATACCTTAGCTACAGCATCTACAATTCCGCTGACAGTAAGAATGCGCTCAACAGCCCCCTTCTGGTAGTCGCTGACTGTGCACTTGGCGTTGGAAAGCTTCCTGATGTTGGATACATTCTCGCCCCCCTTTCCAATAACGGTAGCTGCCTCTGGACTAGAGATAACAGCACGAATGTGAATCCAGGAGGTTTCGTCATGAGCGGCAGCGGAAGTTACGGCGTTCGATGAGGAAGCTACCGTTGCGGCAGCGGCAGCCTTAGCATCGGAGGTGTGATCCAAGGTGGCATCGTCGTCATCGTCAGATTTGGAGGCACCATTGACTTTATCATCATGGTCCTCGGCAGGAAGATCGGCGGGAGCTTCAGGAACCTCCACATCGTTGTCAAGCTTATTCTTGTCGAGAGCAGGTCGCTTAGCATCAGGCTGATCACCAGCACGTGAGGGTGAAGAAGCTTCTTCCAGGGGGCGCTTCGCCGACTGGGTTGGCTGAGTGGGAGAGGCAGACATTTTGTTTGGATCGGTACGTTCACACGAGTTTAGTCCTTCCGACACAGTCGACAATTTGAAAAGTCTGGTTCTTTCTATTGTTCGTCTTATATACACTCAGGGGTTTTCGAAGGAAAACGTGCTGGTGTAGTGACTTTCGCTGGGTGCGCGCTTCGATGAAATATTCGTGAAGTGACTGGTGTCGCGCAAGGACGGTGCGTGCTGCGGGCTGAATGGAAGGAGAAGGGATTCGAGTCTCGGGCTCAAGGACGGGTTCCAGAACTCTTTCAGCGGGCGTCGAGTAAGTGCCCGGGAAGATCTCCTAGATGATAGGCGGGAGAAAGGAAGGGCGGAGATGATTGTCTTGTGATGATGTTGAACGGTTGTGAGGAGAGGTGAAGCGATCGATACTGGGACGGACTTCTTAAAAAGCAAAAAGAGGCAGTGCTCAGCTCAAACCTTCTGACCGGAGGATCGTAAAAGTTTCCGTAGTCCTGAGCACGAGTGCAGAGTCGGGAGAATACAGGTAGCTCGTCGCGAAGCGTCGAAGGCTGAGAAGCGGAGACAAGAGAAGCTGGTTCTCTCAATCGATCGGCGCGCGGTGTTTTAGATCTTTTGCTGTCGCGATGGATCCAGACCAACGGGTGAGGACCAATCCAAGGCAATGAGAATCAAAGGCAAAGAAAAAAAAAAGACACTCTCAAGAACGATTACGAGGAATCGCTGAAAATGGAGAATGTGAGAAGCTCCCGAGGGCAATGGAAGGGAAAGGGGGAGGGAGAGAATATGACACGACGAGAGGTCGATCGTTGGGAATGAGGAGATGGGAGAAAGCGGGAGAAGCAGCCCTGCGAGGATCCATCCTGAGTATGGAGCGCTGAGAGATGTCACGTGCATCACCTCGATCTGGGCTTGAAGCTTGGGCCCTCTAAGCTCAGGCGCTCCACATGGGACCTGGGCAAGCGCAATCTTCGGGGACAGAGCTTCCAAAGTCAACGATATCACCATCCTTCTCTGGAACCCGATTGAAACGTATTTTTATATACGCCTAATGAGTTTCATATATCTCAAGAGATATATGTCTATAATTTTCCCATGAACTTTGAACTCCTACGATAAGTTATAAGTGGAAGAAGCAATTTCTAGTTTGTTTGTGCAACAACCCCAAACGCGCCACGGGCTGATCACCTTCATACATGTGATTCCCCAATTACGCCAAAGTTCTCATCAAAGTCAAAACCCCTGCCCACTTCTTGAGTTGTTTGTGTTAGTAGTTGTGTAAGGTTCTGCCACAATGGGCGATAGGTCGCAACATGCAGCGGTGCAAACATACACCGTCAACCTTGACCAGACATTACAAGAACTGCAGCAGAAGGTTCGCCAACATGAAGATGAGCTAGAAAAGGTATCTATGCACCAAATAGAATTATTCGTATCAATTATTAACTCGTAGACAGCTTCGCTCAGAGCAAGTTCAGTCCCCAGGGTCAGTGGCCGGGCAAGCGCGACTCATCGAAGCAGCTCTCAAAGAAGTGACAGAGTCAGAGCCCTTTCTTCCCTCACCGGGGTCTCTGCTACCGACGCTGCTAGCTTTGCGCAAGACTCATCAGACAATTCAAGAATCCAATACCTACCTGGCTTCTCAACATGCGAGCCATGAAGAGCTATCGCGTCAGCTTGACGCAGATGAAGCGCGTCTCAAAGATCAAATTCTCCTTGGTGATGCTCTAACCGCACGTATACAGTCGCTACGCGATGAAGTGGAGGCGAGCACTCATATCACTCCTGAAGAAGGGGCAAAGGAACTGCTACAAGAGCTCAGGGCTAAGAAAAAGGGTTATGATAGGGAAACATCCAAGCTCATGAAAGTTCTCATTCGGTTCATCGATAATCACCTAGCGCCAATGCTTGCAGCTGAAGAGTTGGGAGGGCCCGTCGTTGGCGATCTTGTGGACGTCAACAGAGATGATTTAGCTGCTGGTTTCAACGCACAGGGAAAACTGAAGAAGCCAAAGGATAGCGCAGATCAAGACGACAAACGGCAGCGCAGAATCGATGAGATTTGGGGGCAGGCCACTGATGAAGGCACAGGACGCCAAGACGAGATTGCGGCTGCTTCCGCAGAAATGAAGCAACTAACAGAAGAGCTTCTCAACACGCTCGCAGACGCCCATGGTGACAACTCATCATCCTATGTGCAATTGCCGCGCGAATCTGCAGCTGCACGGTTCTTGGTCAGGTCTAAGGTTGCTCAATTTCATCCTAGAGATGCTACGAGGCTCAAATTGGTCGATTTCGGACGAGATCTGGAAACTTGAAGATAGCTGTAATAAAAACCTCGAGAACCAACATTATGTATATCATGGTTATGTCCCTGGACTTTTATTCTGTCTTGTCACTCATACTGATGTCTGGCGTGTTTGGGTACATACCTACAGTAAGAAAAGCAATCACTTAAAGAACAGCGTTCTCTTATTGGTCAATTGTTTAAGTACCCAGCCAAACACGTTGACCATCCAACCGCGTCGCGTTTGTTAAGTTGGCTTGAGCTCTAGCATTGAGAGCAGTCTCCACGATAATTGCTTCATCATTTTTCTTCCACCTTCTCGACAATGACTTCCGAAACTCTTGTTCCCGACAACGCTACCATTTCATCACCTCCCGCCAAACGTGTTAAGACCGCTGCTACAATGGAAGGCCCCCCACCCCTGCAGATCAAGAAGTTGTCTGAGAAGGGTCGTTTGCCTACTCGCGGTAGCGCCTTCGCTGCTGGTTATGACATCTACGCTGCCCGTGATACAACTATTCCCGCTCGCGGTAAGGCTCTAGTCGATACCGATATCAGCATGGCCGTTCCCGCCGGAACCTGTAAGTAGCCAAGACTCGCCCTGAGCAGCATCCTGGAGCCAGCCCTCTGACAGACGGACGACAGATGGCCGAATTGCTCCCCGATCAGGTCTCGCCTCCAAGCACTTCATTGATACCGGCGCTGGTGTTATCGATGCCGACTATCGCGGCCAGGTCAAGGTCCTGCTCTTCAACCACAACGACTCCGACTTTGAGGTCAAGGAAGGCGACCGTATTGCCCAGCTTGTTCTGGAGCGTATTTACACACCCGAAGTTGTTGAGGTTCAAGAACTCGAGGAGAGTGTTCGAGGTGCGGGTGGCTTCGGCAGCACTGGTTAAAGGAGAAAGAAGAAGAATGCCAACTTCTTTTTTTTTTTTTTTTTCAAGTTGCCTGAGTTAATGAATTGGCGTTTCGGCCAATGGGATAGATCTGCTGTACTAGAACAGGCTACTTGGGTCAAGATATCACTTGACTAAAAGTACCGACAAAAGACAAATGTATAAACACTGAAATAAATCATGAGCAGGCGCCTAGTCTCACCCCTTTCTTTACCTATTTCTATCTGAACTTTGCTGTTCTCTATCGACCGGAACCTTGTATGAAACACCCTTCTAAAAGTCTTTACATGGCTCTCGCGTGGTATTGCGTTGCAGGCGATCGTAAGCAGTCCAGGTTTCTCACCAACTGCAGCTCTGCCGCCTTGCTCTTCACCAGATGCGTCTTTGTCTGGTCGACTCGGTCTTCTTCCTTCATCTCATCTGCCGTGCGTTCAATGACCCTCCTCATGCCCTCGCATGTCTTGGACAGGACCTCGTGCATGCTGCCCAAGACCTTTTCTGCAGCGCGTGCCAGGGGTAACTCAACAGCTGATACAGAGTCGTCACTAACCCAGCTGGCTGTATGTCGCAGACGCTCGTCGGCATTGAATACAGCCTCACGCATGCGGATCACCATGAGAGCACCAAACATATCGCCCGTACCGCTGAAGTAGCAATCGATTGACGGGAAGACAATCTTGAAGAAGCGAGCCTTGCCAGTAGATGCCATGGTGGAACCCACGACAGAGAGATGCGAAGGCGGATGGTCCGGTGCCTCGAGGTTGACTGAAGTGATAACCACGTGGGGAACTTGATATTTGTCGTGGAGAACCTGGATAGCCTTTCGGAGGCTATCCATATCGTGGATTTTAACTTCGGAGAGTAATCTTTGATCATGGAGCTTATGTTAGTCAACGACTCTAAAAACATGGAAGATCGCTTTCAAACCTACTCGGCCTCAAACTGGTTCGGAAGAATAAGATCTGCATCATGAATGAGTCTCTTGTAAGCCGGCACAACTTCCTCAGAGACGTAAATCTTTCCATTGTCCCCCATAACCGGATCAAGCGCCCAGAAGAACTTGCCCGGTGTTTGCCTAGATTTGTCCTTAAGTTCTCGACCTATCTTACCAACCGTGTCAACAGCCTCAGCGCCTGGAATATATCCAGAGAGCATCACATCAAAATCATCCAGGTACGACTGTTTTAGTCCATCCCACAAATCCATGATCTCTTGTGCCGAGACCCTCGTTCCCTTCCATTGCTTATAGCCGGTATGGTTGCCTTTGGCGAAGGTCGCATGTTAGAAAAGCTGACTTATCTTCCTCACCTGATCTTCTTAACAATAGGAGGACTCACTGAATTGTACAGTGTTGAGAGCTGCGACATCGCAGCCTAAAGATTGTAGCACGAATACAGCAATCTTGTTACCCACATAACTAGAGCGAGTCAGTCAGTCTTTTATGGTTCCGAGAGAAAGGGACTAATTACCCGGAGACAACCTGTGAAAATAAATCATCAGCCTAATCGGCATGTGACAAGTGATAACAGAGTTGAGGGCGTACATACATGGCTTGCCACAGCGAGAACCCGGGTATCGGGCACTGTAGGAGCGATAGACATGATAACAAGATAGTAGGTTTATTTCCGATCCCTTCTCAGTATCGTGGAAGATTTTCGTAGACAAATCTACCCAAGTTTGTTTCAGAATATCTGTTGTATGTCGAAGGGCGTGAGAGACGTCACTGAGTAAAATCTCTCGCTCGACGTCAGCAGATGCGTCTGTGGTTGACTCTTAAATAAACAGCGGAACCCGGTGCCAGTGAGAAAATAAGCGGCGTTGTTTGTGGGAGCAAGAGATCCAAGAATAACGGGAAAGGAAAAAGCCCGAACTCGAATTAAGGAATCACACGACAGATTGGTTCTAGAACTAAACTGCGGCGTCTTTTGAGCTGTTTGTAGTTTGATATTAGTCACGAGTCAACTCTAAGTTAGTAGTTGGACTCAGTTTAGGGAGACAAGGCGGGCTATAAACACAGCAGTGGGGAATGGAACTTTGACATACTTACCCGACTCTGATCACAACGAGAATATGAACTCGTTGACTCAGTGCGTTCCGATGATGGCCTGCACTCTTTGCCATTGAGTCAACAGCTAAAAGTTACCAGCAACTTCCATAGGCTTGATCGTGTGCCCCGCCAGCCTCCAATATGATGTGGTCACTGCCCCGCATCAAGACATCCTCCTATTTTCTACGCCAATAAACTCTTGTCATTATGGTGCAAGTAGGTTCAATTCCTAGGCTTAACTTGCTCCAGACATAATTCAGGGCATGCTGAATACCCATACGGGCACATTAGAGGCATTGGAGGAACCAAGCATTGATAGCTGTACATACAGACGCTAATGTCTCCGAGGCCGGACTGATGTCATGACAACTTCAAACCCGAGAAGAATGGTCTTATAATATCATTATCGTCAAAACTGCTCGGTTAGCAAGGAACCAAGAGCAGGTCACCTAGCACCCCTTGCTTTCCCTGTCTAGCCTGTTCATTACCATTCCTTTCTCGTTCGCGCATCCCACTTATGCCAACAAACGGCTTTTAACAAGCAGGTAAAATTCTTGGTATCCGTATTTCTTGCATGTCCCCTTTCACATGTACTCCATCAGAGCCACTTGACCATATCCTTATACCCACAAACGCCGAGCTCATAGCCATGGAGTAGGATGATATCGCTGTATTGTGGCAGTTCTCTATTCCTCGTCACCGATCTTGGGGGCAAGGTAGAAACGGAGATGGCTTTGACCTCCAATTCCGTACTCGACCAAGAGGGGCACTTCGTTGGAGAGCTTGATCTTGACCTGGTCGGACAGGCCAGCAGCCTTGCAGAAGTTGACCAGATACTTGAGGGAGAAAGTAAGGGCGACAGGCTCACTCAGCTCAATCTCGATGTTTTGTTTGGGCTTCTCGAGGTCGGTGTGACTTCGGAGGGTCACTGAGCCGTTACCGATATCGCCATTGCATGCAAACTTGACACCGTCCTTGGAGGCCTCAATCATGACTGTTGAAGTAATTGTTAGGCAATGAAAGCGGAGCTAAAATAGGAAGGGATTGTGCTAACTAACCTGATTCTGACATGGCCATCAAGTCTGTGCAGATACGGCGGAACTCGTTGGACGGCATTGAAATTGTAGCAGCGTATTCGGTATCGGGAATACCCAGATGCTCCTGATCAATGTCCATGAGCTTGAGGTCGTATTCGCTGATGCGGTCGTTCTCGGCGCTCTCAAATTGCAAGTTCAGCACATCAGGGCCATCTTCGGCCTTGAGTGTGAGAACGTCACTACTCTGGGCGGCGCGCAGGACCTTGGTAAGAGATGTGAGGTTGACACCGAGGGAGATATTGCGGTCGCAGCGGAAAGGCTCGAAGGAGTCGGCATTAAGCATCATGGAAACCAGGGCGACATGGGAGTTGTCCATGGCCTGTAGCTGAATGCCACTGTCATTGCAGTCGAAGTTGCAGTCTTGGACCAAATCCTTGATCGCATCGACGACCTTCTTCAGAAGTTCGGCTTGACCGAGTCGTGCTTCCAACATCTCTGCTTTGCTTGTTAGCCCTCTGTTGATGCTTTTTTTCACTTAGCTGCCACGCAAAGGCAAAAAAGGCGGGGTGGCCTTTGCTTGGGGTGACTAACTGTAAAAGAAGTTTGCTGATAGAGGAAGAGAGGAAAAGGTTAGAGCAAAGGCAAAGATCAAACGAATAGAAAGCGAATAGAGTGGTTCAGGAGACGCCGTCTAGTTATGGGAGAAAGGTTGTCTGGTGAATGAGGAGGTTGTCCTTATTTAATCACTTTACGCGACCGATCGCGACGCGTTAGCATGCCCCACTTTTTATGGAGGTAGGTTAGTAGGTGCGAAGCTAGAAGTACATTGTACCTAATAGATTTCAAAGCTCCTTCCAGCTTCACGGTCCCAGGCGGTAATGATTTGTGGCCAATTGATTTGTTGGAAAACTACTATATTTAAGGTACAATACATGCGTAAAATGCAAGTCCCCTTTTTCATTATATTGACAAAATGAACCATTAGAAAAAGAAAGAAACGGTCTTCGAAGAATGCAATCTGCTGGCACGTGTGCCGTTTTGTTATTTCCATAGCTTTGGTGCGTAAAAAATAACGCCCAAGAACCAAGAGTTTGGGAAGATACATATCGGACAAATGTCCAAAACAAAGATCCCCAACCCTTATCCTAAAACGCCTTAGCCTTCCATGGCTGATCTATAGAAAAGTGCCGTTTATAGAGAATTGTGCGTGTCGTCGTGACGCTACCTTGCTTGACATATCTGTCTGCCTGTGGAGCTCGAGTTTGTTTTATCGTAAGTTGATAGCAAGTGTAAGAAAAACGGTTCAGTGTCGGTCCAGATGATAGTGTTCGTATCGGGTAGATGTTGAGTAGGTGGTTGAAAAGCAATAGTGAGAATAACCGTTTGCATGTTGTTAGTTTCATAAAATCGATACACCCCTACATTGACACAATCCGACCGGCTGGTGCGCTGGCGCGGGTTCGGGGTCGTAGGTTAATAACTGTCTCCAGTTCCCGAAGCATCCCTTTGGTTGCATCGACATGTTGTCGGGCGATGGCCTTTTGATCTCGCTCCTCTCGGACTTTAGCTATTCTCTCTTCTCGCGTGAGCATGCTTCGCGGCCGAGGGAGAGCAACGGCTTCAAACACTTCGGGAGCCTCATGCTCTGTAGAACCAGCATAGTCAGAGCTCGGTGGAGACTCGCCTGTCAATGCCTTAAGTGCCGCAGCCGCACCACCATTCTCATCTACGGTGGTGAGACCACTGAGGGAGCTCACAGGCGATAGCAGGGTACTCATGGACGAGAGCCTCTTCTCGTTTCTATCGATACCGAGTGCTAAAGCTGCCCTGCCCTCTTCCCACGCTGCCATTAGGTCTTTCAGATCCATACCAATGGATTCATACTGCGCCATGAGATTTGGACCGAGTTCCGAAATATCGTTCGAGTCATTCAGTGTTCTGTCAGATTCTTCTCGAAGTAATTGTAATTTCGCCTGTAGCCCTCTGATTCCGCTTGATAGTGAGTTCAGTTTCCGAAGTTGAGCTCTCCAGCGCTCTCGCCCAGGTGTGAGGGCATTCTTTGGTGTGGGGGAAGCTGGGAAGGCTAAATAGGCGTAAGTGAATGGTGAACCGTTGAGGTACTGCGTCATGTACTTACTGTCCTCCTCGCTCAGGATGCTTTGCAGTCTAGCATGCGCATTTTGAGTTGAGCTCTTCAAAGTCAGAAGAGACTCTACGGCGGTTGTCCAACGGAGCAAATCATTCGCATCACTGTTGGCGTCCAGGGCAAGAAGAGCGCATAGGAACAGTTTTCGAATGGTGAAGAAACGAGCAGCGAGAATCTTGAGGGTCCTTAGGGATTCAGGGTCGTCCAAATCTTCGTCAGTCAAACCTCTGCGGGCATCTGACATATCGAAGTCGGTGATATCGTATATATCGTAATATTTTTCCAAATCGGTCTGTTCTACGAACCCGTTCACAACTGTACAGACCTGGTTGTAAGACTCAAGAACTTCAGCAAAGGAATGTCTCAAAGCCTTGCGCAGTCTGACACATCTTCGCGTCTGTGTACGATCTTCTATGCGGCTAATTGGTGGCAAGGGAGCGCTCCTGCATATTGGTTAACGATGTATTGATTGATAGAAGGCATAGGGGACGTACAACCGGTAACCTCGAGAAACCAGCTCTACCTCTTGTATAAGTGATAGAGCTGCACTCGATGCGCTGTCAAAGCTGTGTGAATGTTCCACAAATGCGGTCATTTCGGAAAGTGATTGCGATCTTCGATATCGCAACCACTGCCGCTTCATATAGACTTGACCCAGCAGGATCGCCGCTGCGCATAGTATGAGCAGAAAGACAAGCCTCTTCTTGGTCACTCCGCTTCCAAGAACCCAGCTCAGCACGACGGCGACTGCAAGGGCACCAAGAATCGACGCAAGAATACCTTCGGTGGACAAGAGTGATTCATCTTCGTTTGTTGGTGGGTTAGGCCCGTTATTCCCTAGCTGCGATTGCCCTAGTCCAGAGTGGCCACTTAGAAGCTGAGACGCAATGATCGTATAGCGGAATTGTTCGAGGAATTTGGCGTTGTCGGCTCGGTCGATACTTGCCGCTACTGCGGCCTATGGCGAGCGATTTCAGCAATTGTAGATAGTTAGAATATTTTAACTTGGCATACCGAATATTTCCTGCTGGCGGATCGCAATGATGAGGGCTTCGGAACTTGCAAGTGAAGCCCATCCGGAGCCTTGTTTCGAAATCTCGGTTTAACTAAAGGTCGACCGGTAGGTGCGAAAGGCGATGGGCTGGATGGTGGTGAAGGACTGGATCGGCCAGCGGATGATTCAGGATCGGGCGTTATTGCACCGGGCGCCCAGTCAGCTTGGGGCTCATCTCCCCCATCTTGAAATATGTTAGTTCATAACCAGGAATAAAAGCATCGCGCGGAAGAGAAGAGAAGAGTGCTCACCTCTGAGGTAGTCGGCGAACGGGGTCTCCTCATACACCACGGGCTCCATCTAGCTTCTCTGTGACGTAGTCGGGGTCGATAAGCGGTCACACAGAGCCATCGAGCAGTGGCGATCGATGGAGAGTGAAAGTATCGTATGCGATGTGTTGTTGTGTTGTTGATTAGATTAGGATGGCTGTCTTGCTCAGGAGAAGGCGACAAGCAGTACGGAGTAATAGACGAGCGCGAACAGGGACAGGCTGGTTCGTTGATGTTCCCAATTAGGGAAGCTCCACGCTCACCGTACGGTCCGTGACGCCCGTCCTCGCTCTTCAGTGGACAGCCGGAGCCGCGGCAGGGGTCTTGTAGCTATCAAGGGCCTGTCAAAACGATGTGGTGCGCCGCAACCTCGACTGTAGGTGTATATATCCCAGAAGCGTGGAGTCTGGCCCTGTCAGATGTAATTTCGAACCGAATTGATACTATTTATGCAGCCATCGATAGAAGACGTAATAAGATGCAGGAAGACGCAGGGACAGCTATTGGACACGGCGTATCAGCGTACAGCTAAAGGGGTTCTGGGGCTTTTGAACACATCTACTCCCGTCATGTTAGTGGGCCAGGTAATAATCGTACGCCAAAGGCTACAGTAAAAGTAACCAGTCTCTTGAACGGCATAAAGCTCATAGATGGAATGTTTATTGAAAAATACATAAACTTATAAGTGTGGCTAGGCAAGATTTAAATAAATCTTAATATTGATAAGTACCTCTACTTTTTTGTTACTGTCCTGCGAGCATCTAAAGTCTGCGGATTATTTGCCTCCATGTGCTTGTGGCGGAGCCTGGAGACGCTAGCTAGAAGCAGGGGACTCGCTGTGGAGAGTCTTGGTCGTTAAAAACCAACGAAGCCTCAGGCATAATGTTTGTATCTGGAACTCAAACAACCTGGGGTAAGAGCAGTTTTCTGGTTGGCTAGCCACTTCAAGTATGGACTACCTAATTAAGTTCTTCAACTTCAAATCATCCACCACACGACATCAGCTCTGACTCCGCGATAACGAGACACGCGCAGAGCCCAAATCTCACGATGCTGATATGAACCGAATCCCGATATTGACTCTTCACTTGAGATCATCCAATGCCTCGACGGTCGATTATCCCGCATTGTCCTTCGGGCATGCGCCCCATTCCAAGCTTACCAGACGGCATTTGGATCACCAATGCTATGCTAGCACGAGCTCTTGAGCGATTACAGCACGTCTATCCAGTCCCTCGTCGATGTTTGAGCACTTGTCCCGGCCCGCTTGAAAGCCGACGCCGCCTAGGCAAGCGGCATATGACCGCCGCCGTCCCCCATTCTGACGCCTCACCTTTTCCTTGGGGGATTGAATTACCTGTCAATCTCGGACAATGGACCTGGGAAGCTCCTATTCCACCACAGGATCGTCATAAAAAACAGATTGGCTTATTCGAGCGCTTTCTCAGAGGTCTTGAGGACCTAGGAAACGAAGACGTCGAGCCCGTTATCATCACACAGCCACAGGCGGTGTCTGAGCCAGAGCCAGACCCCCTTTCACCAGTAGGTCAGGCTCGCGCTGATCTCAATAATCTGCTTGCCACATTCATTAAAGTTGATGACGAAGAGGCATTGACGAAAGCATGCGACCCTTATCTGGTCAGGATTTTGAGGATGGTGGGGCGAAGGAACCTTTCTAAGGACGACTTTATCCTCACTCTCGATCCGTTCGACAAAAGCTTTAGACAACGAGCATCAGTAACAGTGCTTGACAAAGTCCTGGCCAGACAATTGACATATATCATCCATGCTGTTCATCGGAGCCGGACTTCTCAAACTGAAGATATTTACGGAGAGCATGTTTGGCACCAATGCTTCAAAAGGGTATTACAAATGGCGCCCCAGACTTCTACGTTCGACTGCTTGGACGAGCTCTTGAGATTAATCCGGCAATACAAAAGAATACACCTGGACCCAAGCGACTACCTCGAGTTGATGCGCAGCCATATTTTATTAGAAGTATCACAAGGTGAACAGTATCCAACACGACCTGTATCAAACCGTCTTCTGCGCCGAAGCATGTATATGTCTCGGATAGTCGTTGTAAGAGGCCCGACAAAGAAGACATTCGAGCACCTGGTACAGTCTTGCTTTGAGATGACCAATGACGACACGAAACGTCGCACAATTGCGTTTCAACTGTTGTTGAAATTGGCGGCTGTTCCCGAACTTTCAACAAGCGAGTTCACGGCATTCGTCAGCAATACTCTCAATACGGGGGATTGGGCCGAATCAGAAGTCTTTCAACTCATGGCACTCCGCTTCATGACCCAGACGAAATGGAAAATAAAACCGCAGGCCATGGACAAATGGATCCAGCAGCCTTGCCAGCTACACTCCTGGGCAGCAATGCTTGAAGACGCATGTCACTTCGAAATGAAGAAACGAAGAGCTAACTTAAAGGCACTCTATCGCACCAGTGATATTTTTGGACATCTCGGTACATTGATGAGATCGACGCGATTGTTGGGAAACCACAATGAGATTCTTTGTGAGATTATGAAGGGGGAAGAAGACCCTTTTCTTGTCCTTGCTATCTGGGAGCTCTATAATGAAGGATGGTCCAACCCGGATAGGATGCCCTGGTATCTATGGGCACGACATGCAGAAACACTCCTGAGAGATCCCCGCCTACCGCCGGACCTTATCTGGAAGATTGCCGAGTTCCACCCCACAAGAGCCAAGCTCTGGCTGCCAAATCCCATCAGAGGAAATATATCGAATACGATGGACTTTCTGGCAGCTCTGGCTCAGACCTCTATGAAGAATCCTGGTTGGACAACTCGACAGCGCCTAAGGTTTATAGAACAGGCTATCAATTGGGGCAAAGTCTTGGGGCTGCCAATGGCGCAATCTTTGATACAAAACTTAGCTGAGACCTTACTTCAAGACCTGGAGGAGGGCAAGATGGGCCGCAAATCGCGCCTGACATACCTAGTCAACAAAATAAAGCAGTTCTACGGAAGAGAACAGGCAGACAAGGTTGCGCTCTCACTCGATGGGTGGAGATGGACCAACAAACATCGAAGTGGAGAGATGATGCGAATGCCAGAGGCAACACGGACGACGGGCCACGAGCCAGGAGAGCTGCTTGATGAGCCCTCGGGAAAGATTCTAAAGGAGCCTCTGAAGCTGCCTCTAAAGAAGTGTCTAGTGACACCCATAAAACGAGCTTGGGAAGAACCCCTTCAACCAATCGGGCTCAAGTATGAGATCGAGACCGAGGAAACACAAGATGACGAGGAGAACCTGGAGCTAGTCATGAAGGCTCAGCGTCGGTCCATGTAGATAAGCCCAATCAAAGGAGATCTTGGACAACGCCTTGCATGATTGTTGATATAGATCAATACTATATTACAGAGGGAAAGTGCTTGATGAATACAAGGCGGGGAGAGTGTTATAATCCTTGCAACTAGGTGGTCTTGGGTAATCAGTTTAGGAGCTGGAGCACCCATGGTCCGATAGAAAAATCTAGATCAAGTCAGAGACTCAATAAAGATCTGCATCGCCCGCCTTTGATTCAAGTACCCACGATTACCGATTTGTTATAATTTTCATTACCTCCAAATAGTATATCCTACTCATTATTTGACTTAAATTGTCTGTCTTGAACACCCCTTGAAAAAAGGGTGCATCACATGCCGCGCGATGTTTCGTCGAGAACAAGTAGAATAGAAACAGCATACCTAGGTAAAAATTCAAAATAAGATCATACCAGCATATCAGATTAACAGTTCTAATTACATATTGAGCCTAATAAATACAGTTATTTCCGAGCATTCGGACATCAAATGTCATTAGGAGCGTAGAAACATCGACAAGGCAAAGAAAACAGAGCTTAGGCAGACGAAAGTTAAGAATATCCGGCCGTCGTCAATCAATCAAAAGCATACAGTGCAAGAAAATAAAAAGCAAAACAAAGAACTGAGATCGTGAGACCCTTTCCCTTCGCTTCCCAACCCATAAATAAATCAAACCAACAAAAGAAACCCTCGCTTGAGATGCGTACGTTTGTCCCTGAAATACCAAAGCCCCCAAAACACCGCATATATCCTTTTCCCAGTGGTATCTTCCCATGTCCTGTATCCCTTAATCTACATAATCTACCTCAGTCTGACCCAACGTCTCAGTCACTACACTGATGTGACTCCGTGCACCGATGGAAGTGCTTCCGCCATCACTTGCACCAGGGAAAAGTTGCTTAGAACGAGGGACAAGAACCTGTGCAGGGCATACCACGATCTCCTCATCGCCCTTGCCATTGTCATCCCCCTTCTTGACGACGAGTGGGAAGAGAACCACTCGAACAATGGCGCCTCGCGCTTCAAGGTCTTCATTCGATGTAGTGATACTACCACTTCTTTCATTCATCATTGAGGCATTGAACTGAACTGTTGCGGTGAGCTCTCCATCTGCGTCATACTCGGGTCGCAATGGTGGCAGCATCATGTATTCAGCTTTTTGCGTCCGCATCTCGATCGAGAGGCCAACGGCTTCTCTCATGACGCGTCGTAGCTGAGATTGAATTTGATCCTCCAGGTTTGATGGTGGGGGGAGGATCTTACATAGCGTCTGGAAAATGGCTTGAACAACAGCCTCTGTATCCAGATCGCGCTGACGTTTGAAGCTATCGCGCTTCGCCAGCAGAGTTAAGGTAACGGCACGCCATTGGCGTACCGCCTCGGGAGGGCCGACCTCAGTCAGCAGCTTCTCCAGCGACTTGAGCTTCTGTCTTTGTTCTCTGTCCATGCCAAAAAGATAGCGAGTAAAGACAAATTCCCAGACCATGTTCATGGTCATAGACATGAAGATATCACGTCGCTTCACACGGTCCCGAAGGTAAACGTCGACATCGGAGCCATCAAGGACGGCATTGTCGAGTCGGTCGATTGTTTTCTCATCGTTTATCTCGCTTGTCAGGCGGCAAGCGCGCATATCAGAGAACTTTGAGAATCGTAGCACCCATTGCTGAACATGGGAGCAAAGTTGTTGGCAACGATGATCGAAATGATCTTCGTCGCGAATGTTGAGAAAGTGGTCATCACCGGCCTTGGCTTCTAGGATTTGGCGTTGAAGGTCGCGAATCTCCTCTTTGGCGGAGTCAAGCTTGGCGCGAAGTTCGGCAATTTCAGCGTCTTTTGCTTCAAGAGACTGTTCGCTGGTACCTTTGGCGCGTCGGGCCTCTTCTAGTTCGCGCGCGACAACCGCATTGCGGCTTTCGAGATCGGCTACACGACCATTGTCCTTATTGGCAAGCTCAGCGTTAGCGCTCGTGAGGCCGTCGTTGACTTCGGTAAGTCTAGAAACTTCGTGCTGAAGAAACTGCAAAGACTGTTTTAGGTTATCGATTTCGGCATCGCGTTCGGCTAGACTATTGGCAGCTCGTTGACTCAGGCTCGTCTCAGCCATAGCGCGGGCTTCTGTGAGCATTCGGTTCTCGGCCATTAGCTGCTCGACCCTGTTCTCAAGTTCGAGGACCTGCATGCTCTGTCGGCGGCGCATACTGTGTGGCCGGGTTGGCGATCGGGGTGAGCCGATGCGACCTTCGCCGAAGCCATCCTTTCGACGAATTAGTATTGTGCTGTGTTAGATTGATATAAAGGTTGGCGATAGACTTACGTAGACGTCGGCCATATCCTTGGCACGGGCGCGACCCTCATTTGCGACAGGCGTGGAACTGACGGGTGCGGAGGCGGTGGTGTTTTGTTGACGTAGAGCCCGCAAATCACTGCTCATCCGCTTGTCAACACGACGGAGCGGTGGGGTTGGGGTGCCTGATGAGCGATTGATGCCTGGGCTTTCAGGCCTAAACTTTAGCGGCTCCGGGGTGCGTCGGCGAGAGAGGCTGGTGTTGGAAACCGTCCGACGTCCGGAGCCCTCAAGACGAGGCGTTGATCGCCGAGAAGGGGATGCATTGTCGGACACACTTCTCTGGCCAGAAATTGATGACGAAGTTGGGATGGTGTTTGTGGTTGGAGTTGGAGTTGAAGGCTCAGGTCCTCGTAGCGCTGCCGCTAAACCCGCGCCCGTTGTAACAGCGGCTGCTGCTATACCGGCTGGAGTAAGGGCCCCATATTGTTTCTTCTTTTCTGGCTCCGGTGTTGGTCCGGGTACTGTGGGCTCGCGCAGCACTGGCGTGCCTCGAGGAGAGCGACGAAGTCTTCGCTCACTTGGTGGTTCAGGAGTCTGCAACACCGCGCGGTCTGCAGTTGGTTGTGTGTGACTTTCTCTTTCAACCCAGTCTTCGGTATGCACTCCGCTGTCGCGTGAGGGCTCCTGATTCGAACGTTTGTTCCGTCTCAGAGTTGGCGTCTCTCCTCCAAATCCACTGTCGCGCTGTGCCTCTTCACTTAAGCGCCTGCTTCGTCTCTGGAAGCTCATTTCATCACCAACAGGGCCGCTCTCGCGTTTGACATTCGGTGCTGAGAATGTGCCCTTGGCTGGCTCAACTTCCGCCTCGGGGACCTCCGGGACTGGCTCCAATAGTCTGCTTGGCGACCGTCGTAGATCACTAATATCAGATTCCGTTCCTATCGGAGGTGCAAATGTTTTGCTGTCCTCTCGTAGCAGGCCACTCTTGGGCTCCTCAACATCGGATCCACGACGAAGTAGATGTTGAGGGGACACTCGTGACAATTCCTGATCCTCCCTGCCAAGTATCGGGCTTTCCATCATATCTGAAGTCTCTGCTTGCGATTCCTGTGGCGTTGCCCGAGGCTCTCTCGGCTTGGTTGCAGTGTCCATAACTGTGCCGCGCACTCCAGACCCTTCCTCTTTTCTCTCCAAGCGCTTGTTCTTCTCTGGCTTATCGAACAAGGTGTCATCTCTTGGCGATGCAACATCCTTCGCCTTCTTTGAGGATTTCTTTTTCCTTTCTGCCATGACACCCTTCTCTTTTAAATCCGTAGCAATGTTTTTGCCTTTGTCTTTGCGGTCAACACCATCAGAAGGGACGTCTTCTTCCACATTCTTGCTCTTCACCTCCTGGGCTTCCCGAGGAGTCGAGCTCTCCTCTCGGGTGCTTTTGCCAGCCTCTTGGATGGGTGTCTGGATGTTATGTGAGTCCATCATTGCTGCGTCTTTCTCGCCAATTTGAGTGTTCCTGCCATGTCCTTCCCGAGTACGATTCTTGTCTTCAGCTTTTTTTTTTTCATCTTTTTTTGTTCCTTTGGTCTTATCCCCTTCTGTCCAATCACCAAACATCGCAGTGCTAAATGTAGCAGCAGTAGCGGCAATCATTCCAGCAAAGGTTGATGTTCTGGGCTTGCTTAATGCAGGCAGAGTCAATTCATCCGTTGTTCTACTCGAGGTATCGGCTGCAACCTCTAGAGACCGTGTAAGCTTATCTGTAGGTTTTGTCAAGGCTTCTCGGTTTAGTTCAGGCGTATCCTCATGAGGCGAGGCAGCCTGTTTAGACTCTTTCCGGCTCTTCTTCTTTCTTGTCTTGAGGTCTGACAGATTGTCATCTCTTCTCTCTGGGGTTTGATGTGTCTCATTTCCAGGACTCTGCGCAAGGGGGAGGGGAGATCTCATCGCCTGGTCCACTATTCCAGATATTTTGTCTTGTGAGAAAGAAGGAGGCTGGTGTGACCTCTCTTCAGAGGATATCAAATCGGACTTGTTGGAAGAGGTGACAGGAAGACCAGCAATAGGGGCATCGGGCAGTGTTTGGCTCATGTCCTTGATATCCAAGTCGCCGACGATTTTTAGCTGAGCATCCGCTAGTAGGTCCTTCGGAGTGTCTCCTCCAGATACAACAGGTCTAGTTATGTTCTCGGTTTGGTCTTCAAACGTTGTGGCCACTTCAGTTGGCGTAGATATCGTTTTTGACTCAAGGATTTCAAGGCCTGTGCCCTCGGGCCGAACTGCTTCTGATTGCATGGGTTCTTGGGAGGGCTGAACGCTAGGTTCGTTCCCTACAGTGAGCATTCGGTTTCCAGATCCTCGTCTCGCCTTGTCTTTCTTGTCCTTCTTTGAGCTTTTGGCTGGGATAGTTCCTAGAATATGGTCATCGTTAGTGGGCAAGGGTCCTTCTGGGGCCGTTGTCGTCGATGCTGCCTGTGGGTTGTCATCTACTTGCAAAGCTGATTTGCCGGTTTCTTCTGGATGTCCTGGCTCATTGTCTCCTGAGAGTTGAGCACCTCGACCAACCAAAATCGGTTGTTCCTGTGCAACTGTTGCTTCGGCGAGTCCCCTTTCTTGGGCTAGCTTCCGGGCCTCCTTTTTTTGTTTCTTTGTCATCTTGGCAGTAGGCGCGCTGCCGGTCGGCTCTGCTACTGTTGTTACAGCCAAAGTTGATTGCGCATTGGAGGGTTCTGGGCTTCTCTGAGAGGCCATGTCTCTCCTGTCTGTCTTTTGGTTTGAATCGTTGTCTTCAAACGTAGGTGCAACAAAAATAGTCTCGGAAGTTGTTGCCACCTCGATGTCTTCGTCAACAGAAGCATCTTGCGTGGGTATAGAAATCGCCACGGGAATTTCTGGTAACGTAGAATCATTGTTGGTCAAAAGAGGCGCTCTATCGTTAATTCCAACAACTTCATCAGCTTGAGGGGCTGGGCCTGGTTCACACTCCGCTACCAGTTCAGGCTGTAAAACCTGGGCAGCGCTTGTCTGGCCATCTATTAATTGGGTTTCTGTTTCTGTTTCCTCGTTCTTCGTGGGTTCCTTCTCAGACAAGATTGCCAGTGATTCAGATTCATCCACCTCTGACGTCTTCGGTACCCCTTCAGAGACTTGGGCTTGCTGTTCTGTAAAAGGGTCGCGGTTGGCAAGCTGAACAATAGTTCGATCGGATACTGCACCGTCTTGAACTTCTTTGGGTGCTTCGACAGTCTCATCTTCGGTCTGCTTCTGTTTCTTCTTCCTCTTATTCTTCTTCTCATTTTTTGATAGCTTTCCAATAGGAGCTTCAATAGGAGCTTCAACAGGACCAGATGAAGGTTCTGAAAGCAGAAGTGATGAAGATTCAGTTGATGCCTTTGCCCATATTGGTTGTTCTGATGGCTTCTCGGTTTCGCTAACAGCAGGGGCTTCATTGGTCTGAAGAGGAATGTGTTCCTCAATTTTGACAGTGGAGTGTTCTGCGCTGGAGTCTTGGATAGGGGGGCTGATCTCTTGTTCATCGACGGGCATCGAAGCTACCAAAGAATCACCCCTGTCTCGTTCGTGAATATGATGCTCTCCTTGTGTGGTCTGGCCTTGTGTCTCGTTGAAGTCCATTGGAGCTTCAGGGACGTCGAGGAGGGTCGGCTCAGCAACTTGGGCGCTGTGGCCAAGGATCACACCAGATGAACTTGGGGTTGATTCGCCTTCCAGAGCTTGTGGAAATTCGGCATGCGTCTGGCTTGCTGACTTAGGAGAGGCTATCTGTACTGTCATTGATGTCTCGGAAGCACTCCCCTTCTTCTTCTTTTTCTCGTCTTTCTGAGAAGGGGCCAGGGGGGTTGTGTATTCCATTTGAGTTGCTTCTTCGGCTCGACTTGATTGAGCAGGTGATTTGTCAGACACGCCGGAGTCACGGTTATTTTCAAGTTCATGTACAGATGTTGAAGACATCGCCTTATCCTGTGATGGTGGTGTTTTCGCGTCAAGGTCCGCCTGATAAGCCGTGGTTGATTGGGCTTGTGGTTGGTTGTCAAGAGGTTCGATTGACATTTCGTCAGTAGGCATTGGCTCATCGGGAAATTCTCCAGGCTCCTCAACATGTCCCATGACTTCACGCTCCTGCTTGGCATCACTCAGCATGATGGGAGCGGGGGACTTCAGGTTCTTCTTCCTCTTTTCATCTTTTCCCGCCACGTTGGCGTTATCGTTGTTTGGCGTGATTTCGGTAGAATCTCTTTCGTCTGTCTTAGCTTGTACGTCAGATTTAAAAACCTCTGAGACCTCCCATGTTGAGCCAGGAGCATCTGGCATTGGCCCCGTTATGGCATCTTGCTGAGATTGTGTTGATATAATTGGCTCCACATCCCCAGAAACTGGAGGTGTCTCCGCGCGCATGGATTCTTCAGCTCCTTTGGGAGGAGCGGTTTCTTGTGCAGGTTCTCCTTCGGTATCTAGGTGTGTCTGAAAAATTCCTGCTGGGATATCTTCGTTTTCTATTCCATCAGGGCCAATGATCGTACCGTGTGGTAGAGATTCCTGTGGGGTGTCTGGCACTGGGTGTTCGGCCAATGTTGGGAGCTGGTCTGTTGATAACTGCAGCCCACTCGTTGGTGGCGCAGGCTCAGTAGAAAAAGTATGACCTTCATCCTTCACATCAGCCGGGGCAGAGTCGATTGCTTGAGAGCTGGGCTCAAAGACCTCCGCCTGGTCAAGGTCAGACTTCCGGTTTTTCTTTGTCTTCTTTGGCGAGAACTGCGTTCCTAGTTCTGCTGCCATTTCATCATTGATTTCCCGCGGTTCCTCAAGTGTCGATACCTCAACGGAACCCGGATTAGTGACAGGACCTACGTTGATCTCCGGTACATCTGACGGGCGCTCCAAATCTTTAGCAGATGAAGTTTGACGAATAACCTGGTCCTTGGTCATTTCTTGACCCCGCTTGTATTCTGATGAGGATTCAAGCTTTGACTCTATAGTGGACGGGACGGATGGGTCATCTTCCTTGATGTTCATCTCCATTGCCTCCTCAGGCAATGGAGTAGCATGAGCTTCGTCCTGCACACCAGACACATCTTGGCTGGTTTCAGGAACCAAAGGGGCATCTGCCACAGTTGAGGTATCAGGTGAAGCGAGAGATTTGTCGTCCGTCTCTGTCTTGTGGCTCGCGTCTCTCTTGTTTTCCTGCATTGTGGAAGGGCTGGTGTCACCGTCTAGCGTCTCCTGTGGCTCTGGCCCAGACTGATTAACTGGTCGAGTCTCGGCTGTAGGCGCTACATCCATGGAAACACGCTTCTGATCATCCCAAGGTTCTCCTGCGGATACAGTTGACCCTTTGGATTCATCATCGGGTTTTAAATCTTTCCCTCCCCCGACATTATCGTTACTATCAGGGGTGCTGCGGTCAGCGTCATTCAAAGTAACTGGTGCCACTAGATCTTGCTCAAGTTGTCCGCTCGTTTTAGTACTCCCATATGGCGTTGCTGGTTCTGTTTGGGAAGTGACTTGGGGCAGTATTTCGCTAGAAGATGCAGTCGGTTCAAAGGAAGCCTGCACGACCGGGCTGAGGCCCAACTTTTTCAACTTTTTCTTGATATGTTTCCTGTCCTTGGCGGTAAGAGCCTGCCACTCTTCGGTGGTGAATTCATTTTCAGCGCGTTGGTGTGCAGATATTTCGGGCTGTTTCTTGTCGATGACATCCATTGCCTGGGTTGAAGAGTCAGGCAGGGCTTCTTGAGGTGCAGGAGAGGCTTGACAAGGAAATGGCTCATTGGTCTCAAGTTGAGGTAAAGCTGGATCATTGACCGCTCTTGGTGTCTTTTGACTCTCCGTCTGGGTTATTAAAGGGCCCTCCACATTTTGTCCTTTATCAGCCTGCTCGACTGGCTCGGATTCCAGACTGTCTGTAGCACTCGTTGCTTTGGGCATGCTTTGAGGCGCGGTGGACCCAAGGAATGGTTCAGAAGAAGTCGTTTGAGATTGAGGTTCAGGAATGGATTCCATGGTCCTATCCTCGATCAAATCGGCCGGTTCCTCATTTATTATGTGAGGGGCAGCCTTGAGTGGCATGGTTTGTTCGGATTCGACCACGGGTGGAGGAGAACTAGACTCTCCCGAGGCTGCGTCTCGTTCAGGTACGGATGCAGCACTAGTTGTGGGGATGGAAAAAGGGTCTGTAGGTGCCACCGAATCACCGTTCGAAGGGGAATCAATATCGGTAGGCTTGCTGGACCCCTCAAACTGCTCAGCATTATCTTTCGAGCTTTTCTTCTTCTTTTTCTGGAGCTTCTTTGTCTCTGCAGGAGACAAACCCATCGCGGCTTTATCAACATGCTGGTCGGGCTCTGTCGAAGTCTCAATGGACGCAACTGTATTGACAGTGAGTGGTGCAGCGTGTGCTTCGTTGGGAGCTTGTTCGGGTTGAATCTCCCTCACCTCAGACCGAGCAGAGGTATCTAGTAATTCTATAGGCTCAGTAGGCTGTTCGGTAGTGGCTGGTAGCGAGGGAACATGCTCCGGTTGAGAACTTGTACCTCGTGGCATTTTCTCCACAGCTCTCATTGAGGACTGCGGTAACGAGGGTGCAGGAGCATCATATGAGATGGGGACAGAAGCAGGTATGGTTCCCACAGACTCCTGAGTATCTGCTGACATGGCTTTTCCAGCTTCACGTGGAGAGTCAGTGTTTTCGAGGACAGGTTCAAGCTCTGCAGGGGGTTGTTGTGCAGGACCTTCAGAGACTTGCGGAACGGGCTCAGTTGTGCCGCCGGTGCTTTGCTCCTCGGTATATTTGTCCGAGGTTTCGAGAGGTGTGTCCCCAGATGTCTCAACAGACTGGGCAGACTCAACCGCTCCAGAAGCTGCAGCTTCCTCAGATACCTCGGTATCTGCGCTGTCTCTCAATTTTTTTGGAAATAAGAGCGAGGGATCCTCAGGGAGTTGTTCAGGGAAATCTGGCTTGGCTGGGGAATGGGGCTCCGCTTCCACTCCAGCATTTGAGCCAGGAACTTGACCAGTTTTGATGGGCTCTTCGAGTGTCTGCCGTGAAGCAGCCAGACGTTCTGTCACGTCATGGGCTTCCCTCAAAGCCTCCTGCTCAACTGCATTATTAGTAATTGGTCCCTTATCAAGGGCAACCATCTTGTCTTCAGAACCAACCTCCAGTGCAGGAACAATGAAATCCTGTCCGGGGGTTGTCTGTTGTTCAAACTCGGGCTGTGACGTTTGGACGTCGGCATCAGCTTCAGGCTCAGCAACAGGTTGCCCAGTCGCAGATTGAGTATCGGGGTTGTCCAGGGACTGAGTCTCGGTTTTGGACTTGGATTCAGCTTCAATGTCAGGCTCAATTATAGGTACAGTGTCCTCAATCTCGGGGAGTGTTTCATTCTCAATCTTGAAGCCATACTCTTGGTCTGCCCTGGCGGGTAGTCCACCCACAGACTCGGGTCGAACCTGAAGCGTCTGTTCAGATTCAAATCCAGCTTCGGCCGAAGGTCCCGTTGTTTCCTCTTGTGAGGTTATGGTTTCTTTGGCCGTCTCTGGTTTGGCTGAGGACTCCAGGGCAGCCAGGGCTTTGGCTTTCTTCAACTTCTTGATCTGTTTCTTCGACAAGCCAGCAAACTCTTCATCGCCTTCCAGTTTTTTTTCTCCTTGTTCCGATTCCGGTTCCAGCTTTGTCTCGGACTCAACAGGGGCTTCACGATCACCAGCTATGCTCTTGTCCACTTTCCGTTTTTTACCCTCGGAGGATCCCTGGCTCTGTGCCTCATCCACCACGGCGGCGGCGGCGTCGTCCTGCTTTTCCGGCACCGGAATCGGCTCCGGCTCCGTTGGACGTTTGGTCTCGGGGTCCTGCAGGATTTCAAAATCGTTGTCTTTAGCCTTCTTCTTTTGGTCGGTCTGGGATTGACTGAGGCTAAACCCACCCCGCTCGTCTTCAGGACCAGCTACTTCTTCACTTGGAAGTTCTCCGGAATTACCGGTATCTGGGACATTGGTATTGTCGGCTGGAGGAGCATGTTTACCCTCCAGAATAGTCTCTGTGTCAGGTGTTTCGTTCTCGTCGATCTGTTTAGGAGTCTCATCGTTCGTGTCTTTGTGGTTTTCGGCTGGGGAATTGGTAACTTCGGGGTTGAGCGAAAATTCAACATTCTGAGAAGCAGTAACGCCAGGCTCGGGCTCGGTTTCCCGGGTTTCTTCAAGGGCAGCCTTCTGCTTTTCGGCCTTCTTCTTCTTCTTTCTATCCTTCTTAGACAGTTTCGCAGGAGAATCGGGATCCTCGACGTTCGGGGGAGGATTTTCGGTAAGAGGTTGATCGGGCGCTGCGGCATCAGGCTTGTCGATGCCTGATGTTGATTCCTGGGCAGAGGAGTGTTCTATGGGGATCTCGGCATCAGCTAGCTGTGTCTGATCATTGTCTGCTGGGACAGTCTCAGCGGTAGTGTTCGTCGTTTCCGGCTCAATTGGAAGCGGCGGGCCATCTTTAGAAAGCGATGCATCTGTAGACTCAATACCACTTGACTCCATGACACGAGAAACGTCAAGATCTGCTTCTTGCGGGACAGAACTCTCGACGTTGTCAAGGATGGCATCTTTGGAAGCGGACTCTGAAGTTTCTTGGGGCGACTCCTCCGCTTCGGGTTGCTTCTCTGGTTCGTCAGATGAAGAAGGGGTCTTCTTCTTCTTCTTTTTCTTCTTGCTCTTCTTCTCAGATGAGGTCTCTGGTTCAGCCTCATCCAAGATAGCGTCTGCGGTTGTTTCAGGCTGGCCTTCAGTAGTTGTTCTCTCGGTCGGAGGCTCCACAGGATCGTTCGCAGCGGGGATCTCAGTCTGCTCAGCATCCTTGGACCGAGGCTCGACTTGCGATTCCTCGGCGGCTGGAATCTGGGGACCTTGTTCGGCAGCAGATACTTCTTCGATGCTGCCAGTGGATTGATTAAGGTGCTCTGGCTCTGATACCACAGACGGCCCGCCGTTCTCCGTTGCCGTGTCTTGGACTTCCTCATTCTCATTGAAAGATACGGATTTTCTCTTCTTCTTTTTCTTAGACTTGTTACTGCTCGCCGGCTCTGGGGTTTCTCCTCCTGGGGCTGCTGCGGCCTCGTGAGGTTCCGCGGCCGGAATTGTATCAGCAGGCTCGTGATTGTCCTCAGTTCCCTCAGTCACAGGCAGAGAAGTCAAATCCTTCACACTCTCAGTCAATTGGCCTGCATCCTGAGTTCCATCTTCATTAGTGATTTCCTGTTCGTGGGCTTCATTGATATTATCAGGCTGCTTTTGGGTGGGGGTTTCCTCGCCGATCTGAAGGGCGACGTTATCATGAGTTTCCCCTGGCTGGTTTGGCATGGAGTTTACCTCAGAGGACTCTTGGACAGGTGCATCGATAGTGGTAGGGCTCGCTGTTTCCTTGACAGCTTGCTCCTCCGCTATAGCTCGTGCTGCTAACCTCCGAGCGGCGCTCTCTTCGAGGGCAGTGAGACGTGTTTGATCCTTTTTCAACAAGCGTCCTGTTTTTCTCCTCGCTTTCTTTTCAAGAAGAGATTCTATCTCCGCCTTCTCACTCTCTGCCTCAGCATCTTCAGCTTCACGAGAAGCTTTCTCTGCGGCTTCTTGAAGTTCCTTGACAGTCTGTTCAGCGTTCGGCGTCTCTAATGGCAGCGCTTCATTTGCATCAAGCTTGAGATCTAGATCTTCAGAGACCTGGGTTGCTTCTTCCGGGGCTTGTTCATCCAATGGCTTGCCACTCTGTGCCTGTTCTTTGGTTTCAGGTTCAGCTGGCTTGTCGTCCGTTTGTGGCTGTTCCTTGACCTCGGGCTCAGCCAGTTTGTCATCCATCTGCGGCAGTTTCCTGGCTTCAGGCTCATCAGGTTGATCATCAGTCTGTGCCAATTCTTTAACCTCAGGCTCAGCCGGTTTGTTATCTGTCTGCAGTTTTGCTTCGGCTTCAGGCTCAGCTGACTTATCGTCGGTATGTGACAGCTCCTTAACCTCGGGCTCGGCTGGTTTATCATCGGTCTCCAGCTGTTCCTTGATCTCTTGCTCAGCAGGCAGCTCATCAGTCTGTGGCAGCTCCTTGATCTCTTGCTCGGCTAGCTGGTCATTGGCCTGCGGCTGCCCCTTAGCTTCAGATTCAGCTGGCTTGTCATCGATTCGCGACTGCTCTTCGACTCCAAGCTCAGCTGACTGTTCATTAGCCTGCGAAGGTTCCTTGACTTCAGGTTCAGTTGATTTATCATCCGTTTGTGGCAGCTCCTTGGCTTCAGATTCGGCCGGCTTGTCATCGATCTGCGACTGATTCTTATCCTCGAATTCAGCTGGTTCACTGTGGGTCTGCAAGTTGTCTTCGGGGTGGTCTTCAGCTTGAGTTTCTTCTGTAGCAGGGCCAGAAACTCCATTTCCGGAATCAGTTGCCGGGGGTTCGACGGTCACTTCGTTAAGCGTCACTGTGATTTCTGCTGCCGGTGCTTCCTGGGCAGCTTCTGCTTGTTTGCTTCCATCGTCATTCCCATCCTGAGGAGTCTCTTCCTGGCTAGCCTGGTTCTTCTTTTTCTTCTTCTTCTTGGACTTCTTCTTCGACCCTGTCGCATCACCTTCAACATTTCCACCGGCAGTTTCTTCTCCAAGTCTCGTACCATCACCCTCGGTTGGCTTGTTGGTATTTTCTTCAGCCGCTGGATCGCTCTTGGCTTCGCCTGGGTTTGTGGTATCCTCTGGGTTTGTTTCAGGAGGTCTCGAGCCATCGTCTTGACTTCGGTTGATGGGTTCGTCCTTTATAACCTTGTCAGACTCAGCTTCAACTGGTCTTGCTGCATCCTCGTGAGTGGTCTCAGGGGACTCCTTAGCAGTAGACTCGACATCATCACCCTCGGCTATGGTGGCTGGTTCTTCTGGGATAATTTGGTCAGGCGTGGTTTCGACAGGCTTTGCCGTATCCTCCAAGCTTGTTTCGGCAGGCCTGTTGTTGTCGCCTTCAACTGTTTTGACATGTTCCTCTTGCACAGCTTGGTCAAGTGTGGTCTTGGCAGGCTGTTTGTCGGTGGTGGGTACGACTTCATCTTCAGCAGGAACATCACGGCTGGCGTCCTCGGTGGACTTGTCAGGTTCGTCGACCTGTGAAGGCTCCAGTCCAACAGAAATTCCTTGAGATTCCTCTACTGGTGCATCTCCTTGAGAGAAGAGCGGCTCAGAAATATGGGACTCAAAGGCGGTCAGGGTTGTGTTGGCAGTTGTATCAGTCTTTAGGTCTGCAGAAGCCTCCGATTTGATCTTGGTGGCACCTGACTTTTCAGTGCTTACATTGGCAGGTTCATTGTCCCCAGCCAGGTCACGAGCGAGGTTCGGGTTGGGGGTTTCTGACTTGATATCGGCGGCTTCTGGCTTGTCAGCACTTATTACATCCGGCTGGGTCTGAGCATCGGGTGGAGATTCGCGTGCTTTATTCTGTGTCTGTGTTTGGTCACGGAATCCCCACATCCTCTTGAAAGCGGAAATTCCAGCAGTGGCGGGGAGTGCACGCAGAGCAGATGGGAAGTATCCTTGGCTTTGTCTGTCTTTTCGTGCATCTTTGGTGGAAGAATTAAGACCACTGGCAGATGGGTAATAGGTGGCATCATCCTTGGACTCAGGATCGTCGGGCTCAGGAGCAGAAGACTTTCCGCGATCAAGAAGCTCATTATTGCCACCCTTTGATGAGAAGGCAGGCCCCGATGCCAAAATTTCTTTGCTTTGAGTGATGTCGGCAGACTCAGGCTTACTGTCAGCTACTGGAGCGGGTGGTTCCTCGATTGAGTCCTTAGTTACATCCTCGGACGCTTTATTGGCTGGATCATTCTCAACAGGACGAGTTTCCTCTGGTAAAAGAACGTCCTGTTTATCCGTCGATGGTTCGTCATCGGCTTTGAGGCCCTTCTTCTTCTTTTTCTTCTTCTTTGACTTGGAAGTAGCGGCGCCATCACCCTGTGTTGACTCTTTTGGTGCTTCAGGAGTCGGTTCAAAGGCAGCAATGGAATTTTCCGGTGTTTTTTCCGAAAGGTCAACGTTATCAGCCGCGGCATCTGGCTGGGCCCAGGCATCGAAAGCATCTGCATCACCGGCAGGCTCAATAAGGGCGTCTGACAGCAATTCCGCCGTTGATTCTAAGGTACCTTCAGCAATGGTTCCAGATGATTCAGCTGGAGGCTCAAGGCGGGCATCTGGCTCTGCCCAAGCATCAAAAGCGTTCTTTTCAGCTTCAGGGGCGTGGGCTTGAGTTGTGTCTTCAGCTTCAGTAACTGTAGGTTCCACTGGAGTTGCTTCCTCCTCAGCTGACTGCTGTGCTTTACTCTTCTTCTTTTTCTTCTTGCTCTTGGGTTGAGGCTCTGATGGCTCTTCGAGAGGCTTCTCGACAGTGGCCGAAGGGATATTGGAAGTGATCTCTGTGCCAGCTTGAGTGTCGATGGGCTCGATTACGGGCTCATGCTCGCGCGGTGGCAACACAGGTTCGTTAACGACTTCTGGTTCCTTTGATAGACTTTCCTCTTCTCGTTCGACGGAGGATTGTGAGTGGATTGGTATATCCTGCTCGGCGGATTGCAAGGGCTTTTCAGGCGTCGTGCTTCTGTGCTGTTCCCTATGGGAAGCCGCAGGTTCCTGAGCATCTACGACTTCACGAGGGGCAGATGGTTCAATGGACAGATCTTCGGAGGGCTGAGGTGTGAATTCAGGAGGATCCTCGCTTTCAGTAGCCGTCGGTTGCGTTTCAGAGGCTTCATTCATTTCGCCAGTCTCCTCACCTCCAACAGTTTCGCCATCTTTGCTGATTTCTTCTGTAAGAACTGGGACATCGAACGAGTCTTGAATGATTGGTTCGAGTCCTTTCTTCTTAAGCTTCTTTTTCATGTTCTTTCTGTCCTTGGCGTTCATGTTGGTCCATTCTTCTGTAGTGATCTCGTTTTCAGCGCGTGGAGCGACGGATTCTTCGGGCTTTGCTTCAGATCCTTCGACTGCAGTAGGAGGCTCGGGATTAACATTGACAACAGGTTCCGACTGAGGCTTGATGACAGTATCTGGAGTAAGAGGTGCAACAATGCTGTCAATCTCACGAGTGTCCTTTGTTTGCTCTTCCTTCGTAGGGTCCACCGCAGACTCAGCCGTAGAATTCGTTACTGCAAGTTCTTTAACAATGGGTTCAATAAGAGGCATGTTTTCCGGCTCCTTGGTGGACTCATGAATCTCGTTAGGAGTGTCATCAACAACTTGGGTTCTCTGGTTGTCGGAAGGTTCAACTGTCTCGGGAACAACACTCGCAACAGGTTCAATAGCTGGCTCTTCAACTAGCTGAGGGGTGGGTTCTGGAGCCACAGCTGCGACATCCTCAACCAAGAGATCAGCAAGAATAGGTTCGAGAGCTTCGTTAGCAGGCTCGTCATCTTCAATCACTGTAGAGGTTAAGGAGTCGGTGGCTGGTTGGAGACTACCCTCCAAAGTAGGTTCCGATAGTGGCCCTTCGACTGCCTGAGAGGCGGATTCAGGGGCTACTGCTGCAACATCCTCAACTGTATGCTCTGTTGAGAAGCCTCGAGGAGGCTCCTCAACCAAGAGATCAGCAAGAATAGGTTCGAGAGCTTCGTTTGCAGGCTCGTCGTCTTGAATCTCGGCAGAAGTTAAATAATCGGTGGCCGATTGAAGACTACCCTCCAAAGTAGGTTCCGATGTGTCGGTGTGATGTGCAGTAGACTCCTCGGCAGAAACCTTAAGAGGCTCGCGAACAGACTCAGTTGCAGGCTCGGCTGCGGGCTTTATTGCGAACTCTGTCATAGGTTCGGCAACAGATCGAGACGCCGGTTCTAAATTGAAGCCAGCATCGAGGGACCCAGTAACATCTTCTCCAGGTGATGTCTGTTCCGACTGACCTTCGACAGCGTCAGAGAAATGCTCATCGGCCGATGTAAGGTCGTCGGTTTTCTCCGCGGGAGAGTCGGTACGTCCTTTGCCTTGAACGAGAGCTGTAGCAGCCAGTGCAGCAGGAATAGCCACAGCAGCTGCGTCAAAAGGTGAGGGCGCGACAGAGTTGAGGTGGTGATCCGTGCCTTTGCTGGTAGATTCAACAGGCATCGGTTCAGGAGCTGGTAGCATAGGCATGAACTCCGCACGAGGGGTCGTTTCTTGAGATCCTGCGACAGAATCCTTAGGGTGCTGTTCCGAAAGTTCAGTATCAACACGAAGATCGGGTCCAACGTAGTCAAGCCCAGAGCCAAAATAGTCATCGCTGTGCTTGAGGAACTCGGATTCAGGTGAGTTCTTTGCAGAGGTCTCGCTAGGCTCACTGGGTGGGAGCGCTGGGAGCACTGAGCCGGTAGTTGGCTGTGAGTGTCGCGAGTGTTCAAGCAGATATAAAGGCATGATCTCACGGGTGTTATCCCAAGAGGTTGGTCGGGCCGCTCGCCTCGACATGACCACAGCGTCTGAGTGAGACACGATAGGAGAATTAGCGGGAGAAGCCTTGAAGCTAACAGGAGAGGCAGGGTTTGACCTGTTGCCAAGACGAAGCGCGATGGGAACAGCTGTTCGGCTAGGTGATTTGGTTGGCGTATCGAAAGCACTGCGGCGTCGCTGATGAGTCCATGAATCTCGTCGAATGATGCGCTCCTCAGGTGGAGTGTCGGGTCGGCTATCTGGAAGAGCAGGCAATTCCTCGGGGCCAGAAGATGGGCTGGTTGGTTCACTAGGAGGCAGAGGAAGGAGGTCGCCATATTGAGGGTCAATAGCTGGTTTGATTACACGGGGGACAACCTCAGGATCAACCAGTTCGAAGCTTCGGGCGCGGGGACGCCCATCGCGAGAGACAGGATTCTCTTGCTCTGATGAGGTATCGGCGGCATTGGAGCGAGTAGCATCAGACGCGACAATGGCCGCTGCACTCGCTAAGCCGACACCCGCGCCAAGGGTGTCGGCATTATCTAAAAAAGAATCCTTCTTATCCTTCCGTGATTTGAAGAGACCAGAGAGAACGCTGCTGCTTGGTCGCTTTTCTGGGGTCCTGCGTTCTTTATACTCCTTGTCCCGTCGAGATGAGCCAGGCATGGACGCAACTGACTTGGCGTCATCGTCATCGTATCGAGAAGACTTGCGACGATGTCCACGAGATTCAGATACGACAGAACTTACATCTCGGTCATCGAAGAAGTCGCGTCTTCGATCTGATGGACTGTCTCTGATGTCATCAAAGTCTTCTTCGTTACCACTTCTTCGCTTGGACCTCTTGCTTCTCTTGCTGCTAGAGCTGCCAACGGAGATTTCGGAAGCTGCCAATGACCGGGTCGGTGAGTCGTATCCGTAGGAATGGCGTTTAGATCTTCTTGGCCTCTCCTCTTCATCATCGGACCTTCTGTGATGAGATCGATCTCGAGACCTGTCTCTTATTCTATCTCTCGATCTGTCTCTTGTTCTGTCCTTGGATCTGTCCCTTGATCTGTGGTCTCTTGAGCGGTCTCTTGAGCGGTCTCTTGAACGATCTCTCGAACGATCTCTCGATGTTCCTCTCCTTGATGAACGTCGTTCCAAAGGATCCAGAGTCGCAGAATCACGGTATCTGGTGTCATCACGAGAATTGCGATCCTTCCTGTGCTTCCTTGAATGTTTCGAGTCTTGCTCATCGTCTGATCGCAAATCTCGGGATGAATGGCGGTGATGGGAAGGCTTCACGGGTGCAGAGATACGAGATTTGTCGTCATCATAGTAGTAGTCGTCGTCATTCCATTGCTTGCTTGACCTCTTGGAAATATCCTGTTCAGCATCAGACCGCACATCGCGCGAAGGCGTGTCTCTTGAACTTGAAGAGGCAAGGGCGCCGAGAGCAAGGGCGGGCACAGCCACCTTGGCAATGTCAGCGACATTGAAATCACGGCTGCGATCTTCGTCTCGAGAAGTGTTCCATCCAAGGTCAGATCTAGTGTCTCTGGCTGGGGAGTCGCGGGAAGGGCTTGCGCTGTAATAGTCAATGGGAGCAGAAACCTTCGAGCTCATATCGTCATCAAAATCGCGACTCTTACGATCCTTCTTGCTCCTCTTGCGGGTAGTATCTTCCCATACCTGTTCGCCGATCTCCCTTTGTGGTGAAGTCTCTGCTTTGGCAGTCTCAATCTTTCCATCATCCTGAACAATAATGACATCGGACTTGTCTCGCTTACGCTGCTCTCGACTGCTCAATTTCGGAGTATCCGAGCCATTATCAGGAAGTGGCACGTTTTCAGGTCTTGATAGATCTAAGTTGATATCGCGCTCGCCTTCGGAGGGAATAACGGTCGTTTCTTTAGGGGTCTCGACCTCACCAAGGACAAACCCTTGCTCAGGAAGAAGCTTGGGAACATGATCATCGCTGGTCTCCGGAACGGCCTCGGCATAGGGTCGCTTGTACCAAGCATTACCATTGGTACTGCCATGAGAGTCGCCGTTTGCCTCTTGGACACCTGGAGGAGAGTCACGCCGACTGAAGGAAGGGTCATCGATGACAATGTCAGGATTGAAGCCAGTATCCTTCAAGCCGGCAGCAAGTGTAGCAGCAAACTCCAAGTCGTCTCCGAAGCCGCCAGGCATTTGTTGGGGGTATGGACTCGGGGGCTTAGGCCCAGGGATTGGAGGTTCACGAGTCGCATCGTCGCTGACAACATCCTCAACTCTGGGAACGGTGACATCTCGGGTTACTTCACCTGGGAAACTCCTGGGAATATCCGAGTTCTTGACTGGGACTACCACGTCAGGTTCGTTATGTGGCTCAGCACTGCTGCCAGCGAGTGCCGCGGCAAGAATACCCCAGCGACTGGTCTTGTTTAGCTTGGGCCTAGGCTTATCGGAAGACTTCTCCGTAGGGAAATAGTTGTCAGAATCACTTCGGTTCTCTGGTGTATCGATCTCAAAGCTCTTGGTCTCGTTTTCGCCCCAGCTAACAGATTTGGCCACCGAAACTGGTTCACTGGTGGAAATGATCTCGTCTTTGGGTCCGATGCTGACATCCTCGGGCGTGGAAACTACCTCGGCCGCCTGACCTGCGCTTCGCGCCTCAGGAGCTGGTGTGTGTTGGCGGCTTGTCGCAGGAGTAGGATAGATCAAGTTCAAAACAGGGCGCTCTCGTGAAAGTTCTCTTGACCTCAAGACCAGAGCTGAAGAATTGTCGCCAAGATTTCGGTAATGGTGTTCTTCCCGAGGGTGAATCTTGTTGTCAATCTTCACATCTGCATCAGGTCCATCAAAAATGTTCTTCTCTGTGTGCTTGTCTTCTTCCATGGTCGGCGGAGTGACGATTGTAAATGCGTCGTTCTTGTCTTCTTGCCATTTATCAATCACGGATTGGTCGGGAGATGCACTGCGCGATCGCAATTCATCAGAAGCAATTTTTCGGGCGATGCAAGACTCGCGGTAATACCGATCTGCTTCTTCCTGAACGGTATCTTTGCGACCTCTCGGACTGTCCTGAGATCTATCCTTAGCAGATTCGCGCTTTGCACGTTCTTGAGAACGCCCATGTTCGACTGCTACTGCGGACGCTACTGCAGCGGCTGCGACAGGAATAGTGGCTTGCTTGGCCTCATCCAGGATTGACTTCGCCTTTTGCTCATCCTCCTCAAACTCATGATCATTTTGAGGATCGCGTCTTTCTGATGTACCTTGAGTTTCCCGGCGGTACTCCTCGACTATACGCTCAATCTCAAACGAGTCTCGTCGGCTCAATCGAGCGTCGGCTGCTGGAGTGCTTGGCGGAGAATCGTCAAAGTTGGGCTCCCGCTCAATAGTGACAACATTAGGTGTAAGCGGTCGTCCAGGTGTTGTTGTCTGGGACATAGTAAATGCATCGTCTGCGACCTGGTACTGAAAGGGGTCGATAGCCTCATGTGCAGAATCCGTGGACTCACTCATTGCTCGATGGCCTGCACCGACAGGCAGGGGAAGGTCACGGCCATCTTGAGTCGCCTCGCGCTCGCTGCCATCAACTTGCGCAATGGGCTCGCGCAATATCTGGAATTCTGGCCCAGATTCAATACGGAATGCGCCACTTTCACCCTGATCCCGTTGAGGCGCAACTACAACATCGACATTTCTCTTCTCCTTTCTATCCTTGGGGGTATCGTCTTGGTCATCATATCGTGAAGATTTCCGGTCATCATTATGCTTGGGGAAAATAGACTCGGGTTCCGCTCCCCGGTAGTCACGTTCCCATTTCACATTTCGTTCACGCTCATTTTCCAATGTTTCCTGTCGCTGGTCGTGATGGGCTAGGCGTCGTTCCCAGTCAATCCTTTGACGTTCAGGGTCTTGGGCTCTTTGCTTTTTTAGCTCTTCGGCTTTCTGACGCTCAAGCTCTTTGAGTTTTTGCTCTTCAATTTCTAGGGCTTTTTGGCGCTCCTGATCGATCCGCTCTCGCTCTCGGCGGTCTCGTTCATCACGGTCAAGCTTCTTTTCGTCACGATACTCGCGGCTGTCCTTTCGCGAAGAAGATGAGGATGCCATGGCTGCACCAACTGCTGCTGCTGCGAGACCAGCCGTAGCGGCCCCGCCCCAGCCCTTACCATCAGGATGTTCGGATCGGCGCTGGCGAGATTCTTTACGGTTCACATCAAACTTCTCAGTGTTATATACCTTTGAAGACACTGCCTGCTTGGGGACCGGCTGTTGCAGGGGGACCGGCGCAGGCCGGGTTGATGAATCTTGGCGCGTGCCGGATGCTGAAAATCGACCTGGGTCAAATCGGTTTGGATCAGAGGCCGGAGCGGAATATACGTCTCGCATCTGGATTGGTCCACTGGCTTCAAGGCTAGCAGAGTCGCGCCGATATGCGGCAGCCTGTTCATCATCTTGGAAACCACACGGGGTGTTAATTGAGCCCCTCAGGGAGTTGTAGGGGCCAAAGAGGCGTGGGTCAACAATAGAGCCTCGATCTCCATATCGTCGAGGGTCAAAGGCTGGACTGAAACCCGAGTGCCTTCGAGAGCTGGCCATGGCGGCTACGGCTGCTGCTGTACCAACTGCTGGCTTGATAGACTCGCCAACGGTTCCATATGCAAGCTCCGAGTCGGCGGCTGAGCCAGCATCATCGCTGCTAGATGATTCGTCATCTGAGGCATCTTCCCAGTCCGAGTCATCGTCTGAAGTGTCAACGCGCTGCTTTGAGTTACCCAATCCTCGGGAACCCTGCTTCTGTCGGCCATATCGAGATGCCATAGCTGCGCCAGCTGCGAGTCCCAGGGCAGCCGCCTTGCCTTTACCTGAGCCTCTGCTAGAGAGACGTTGCTCATCTTCCTTAGACCGCCGCGCTAAATCAGAGAGTTGCTGGCCCAGTGCCATTATCTCCTCGTCAGCGGTCTTCTTCCGAGGAGTTGGTCGCGATGCGCGGTCGGACCCTCCAGAGCTACGTCTCCGATGTCCTTGGGTGGGGGTCTGGCCTGAAGCAGAGGCGTAGCCTTGAGCAGAGGCACGGCTCTGACTTCGTGGGCTCAAAGTACGACTCTTTGGTTGCCGGACATATCCCTGCCCATAGGCCAGGTCAGAGTTTACAGAAGAGGAAGAGGAGTTTCCAAAGTAAAGAACACGGCGCTTCTTGCTCTTCTTCCTATGAAGGCGCTGTTTGACACGGTCTGAGGGCGCCTTGAAAAATGTCCCAAAAACACCTCCATACTGCTTCGTGTCCTTGTATCGCGAGATATCTAACAGAGATGTCGATGTGTCGCTTGAGGATGAGAAACTACTTGAAGGTGAATGTGGTCGTTGCGAGTTATGTTGTGGTTGGTAAGAATTATTATATCCAGGCATCGACTGAGGCGGCGCGTTGGAGTATGGTTGCGATTGCTGATACTGCTGTGGAGGTGGTGGGAATTGCGGATGGTGTGGTGATTGTTGATACATTGGAGATTGATCATATCGTTGCGGGTCATATACTCGTTGCTGAGGGTGTTGTTGATACATTTGCGGGAATGATTGTTGGGTGTATTGTGGTTGTTGTTGTTGTTGAGGCGGCAGCGATGGTTGCTGACGCGAGTCTCCCTGATCTCTTGATTCGCGATCGCGAGACTCGTACCACCGGCGGCGAGAGCCCTCGGGGTCCCGAGAGCGATTGTCTCGCTGCATTGCGCCGGTTTACGGACTACCAGCGTTGCGAATTCGTCGGGGGGGGGGGGGGGGGTTTTGGGGGGGGGGGTTTGGGGGGGTTTTTGTTTTTGGGGGCC
>JABCJY010000729.1:0-13567 GCA_013184415.1 Fusarium concolor
TTTTTTTTTTTTTTTTGAGACAAAGTGTTTTGACTTTAAATAAGTTATCTATGAATTCTTCCCTAAAGATAATAAATTTCCGAATACACCTTCAGTTTGCTCGTCACATTCTCAGCCATCTATTGGCATCTATCGCGATCTAAGGTATCTACAAAAGCGACATACATTTTCGCCTGCTTTCTAATTTTCAAGGAAAACCAGATGTAATTTGCAAGTCCCAAACCAAAATTTTTCATATCTTGCCATGATTCTTTTCAGACAAAACGCACAGTTTACTCGCTTCTGTGTTCAAAGTCAAAATGCGACAGCCAAACCAATTCTTCATACGTTTCGCTCCCCAGGAATGTGCCCGGAGCTCGTGTCAGTCTCCGAATGTCGACCAAACAGAGTTGTAAAAAAGTCGCAGATAGCATCCCAAGCATAGAGCCACATACTGATGGTTCCAAAAATGAACAGAGGGACGAGGGTGTAGGTTGCCAGATAAACAAAACCGCCGGAACGACTGACAACATTGTACAGCTCATTGCGCATGATGCTCTCAGCACCCTGCTCCCACTTCCAAGGCCCGATCATTCGGAACTTGGTGTTGAAATTGGGTCCCATTGCCCAAGTGAAGAAGACCTTCCAGCCCTTCTTCGTGATGCACGAGGCTTGAGGCGCAGCACCAATGTCGAGGGCAAGCTGGTAGGCATAGCTTTCATGATCGACAGCGCGCTTGGTCTCGAAAAAGTCGTAGTTGCCGCGTGGGTGAAGCTGATAGTCTAGGTCGTAAGACTCGAGGGCGTTGGGGTCTCGAATGCGAGGGACTTCGTTGGGATACTGATGCTGCATGAGGTGAAGAACCCACAACTGAGCTTGCAGCTCGGCAAGGGGAGGAATTGCACCAAGTGAAGGACGGACGAATCCAATGAAGCCAAGAGTAACTTCTCCTTCTTTGTAGATGCCTCGAACGTTGGTCTGGCCGACATTAGGGTAGTCTTTATCCAAGAAGGCGAAATCTCGAGTGTATCCAGTTGCAAAGACCACCACATCGGGCTTGAGCTGCTCCTTGGGGAGGGTAGAATCGCTCGGGAGCTTCTTGTTGAACTGCATGAAGCCATCGCCGTCAATCCTCTCGGGCCAGGTCACCACATCGATCTTCTTCCCGTTAGTGTCCTTAATCTCGACATTCATGAAGAAGGATCGGATACGGTTGGCCCAGGACGTGGATCGCTTTCCAGCACTCATGTATGGGAGCGCCTTGTCCGACTTGCAGAGAATAATGGAGTCCATGTACTTTCGGTCCGCACTCATCTGACCAACCCACTGGTCAGGGCCCTCTTCGGTGCCTGAGATGAACTTGTGCATTCCCTTGATCCAGCTATCGTAGTAGGTCCAAAGGAAGTTGCTCTTTTGGAGCTTCGGGTGAACATAGGCTGTGTCAAACAAGCTAGCGACTGACGTGTCAACGGGCTTATTCGGGGTAGTGGGAGGTGCTCCAAAGCCCATGACTTTGGGCATCGGGATGATCTTGGGTCCGCAGAAGAAGCCATCGCGATGGCAAAGTGTCACAGTTCCGGCCTTTGAGGTGACTGCAAGATACGCGAGATCCATACCGGTCTCACCAGCGCCCATGATGTACACATTAGTATTCTCGCCAAACTGCTCTCGAGACTTGATGAGAGATGAGTGGATGACCGTGTCGACTTTTTCAACGCCCTCGATGTGAGGTATGACTGGGTTGACGTTGATCCCGCTGCAGATAGCAACAGCATCGCATTCCCACGTGCAGGACTGGGACTCATGGCGCAAGGTGATGACATGGCCGACATCGTCCTTTTCACGGTGTACGTTGTCAACCTTGGTGTTACACTCAATCATAGCCCAAAGGTCGAAGTTCGTAGCATAGTCTTTGAGGTACTGGACATAGACCTGAGGGGTTACGAAATCAGGGGCATCGTCTGGGAGTCGAAAGTCAGAAAAGGCAGTCAGATACTTTGACGAAACGAGCTCAGCATCTTCATAGACGCGATAGGAAAAGGTACCCCCAACTTCAGCCTCAGCTTCAAAGAGGCGGACCTCGATAGGAGGGATAGGGAAGTACTCGTGGGCGTGAGAAAGAAATCGTAAGGTGGCCAGACCAGCTGGACCGCCGCCTATAATGGCCACTTTCATAGTGTCCCGACTTTTAGGTCGTGATAAGTTTCTAAGTAGTGGTAATCCAAAAAGTGAGCAGTTGATACAAGGCAAAACGTTGGCGTACACAAATGAGATGAAGTTTTGATGTTTGAAGGAGGCTGAGAGAAAATTAAAGACGAAAATGATGAAGGCTCAGTTGGATGATAAACAAGAGAGATGATGTTCATGACTGCTAGTGACAGTGGCCGCTGGCACTGCCAGTGGACAGCAGAGACACCTGGCGAACACTGCTGCATTTGTTTATCTTGGAGTAAATGATATGAGAGAACAAGCCTCAGGTTTACATTACAACATCAATACATCTTATTAAACTCATACTTAGTAGGTCTACAGATTCTCAAACGTTCATAAAATGTAACTGTCCAAAATTGAGGGTATCGCGAGATGCGCACAACAGCCAAACTTTCAACGGTCAAAGTTGTTCTCTGAACAGGAAAATTATGTTCCTTCAATGTTTCAGTCAAATTTTATTGTTTACAGACTTTTTTGACTTATTGATAGTCTTGATGTTCATGTTCTCTATGAATTTGTTCTTGGATATCCCTTTCTCCTTTGTTGTCTATATGCTTTCCGTTCATGTTCTATACCGATATCAGCCGAAAAGAACTGAGCCTTCACCCTCAAGAGTAGTTCAGTTGCAATCAACCCTCCGATCTCTCATTCTCATCAGCGTATGACGTTTGAACCGTATAAGCCATTGAGTCTTGTGTATGCAACCGATAATTGACCAAGACAAGCATAACGATCACCTCCACAAATTCGAAAGGAAACATTACATAATATTCTTGAGGCCACTAAGATGGAATGCTTATGAGATGCTCATGGGGATCTAGCCAATGCTGCCATGGGTTTGTACAAGGAAAATGCCGTACATTGACATGCAAGTCCTGATTCATTGACTAAAGACAAAACCCCATGGGGAAGCCATTGAATCGTCGACTTTGCCAAACTCAATAGAATACGCCCACATGAGTACGGGTCTCCTCATTACCTTAAGCTTAACCTTAAAATACCATTAAAAGGCGTTTCAATTTCGGATTTTACCGCCCCAACCCAATCAAAGACGAACAGTTCACTGTTGTTCCTCACGTTCATGTCCGTTCTATCCCCCTTCGACCTATCGAAGTTTCCCAACAAAGTTATGCTTCGTTGTAGCCTCAGGAATCAAGGCAAATAGGCACCCAATGTTGTCAACGCCTTCTCTCTTCAACATCGTCAACCATCCTTCAATTAAGCTTCACTTCCACAAGATGAACATATCCTGAAGTCAGCATACGATCCGGGCCGATATTGCCATTCTTCCAAGACCTACCATCAATTTATCCCACACATCTGATCACCACGACCTTGGATCGGTTCACAGTTCGCCTCTACATGCTATCAGCCATGGCACTTCTTTCCTTGGGAGCTATGGAGGTCATCCACGCCTCTTACGAGCATACGAGAATCAGAACAAGAGACCCCAAGATACTGAATGGCTCTTGCTAGGGAATCTGATGGACATTCTATCTGTTTCTGATCACATGAGCACTCACCTACGTCCTCTCGATATACCACAAAAGCCTCGTACGCTTCTGTGGGCCTGAAATTCCGTGAGGCGACTTGTTATCGGCCCAAATGTCGTACTGCAGGTGCTGGACTCAGGGAGAGCCCCAATGGAGTACGGATGCCAACTATTCGAAACATTCCCGAATTCCATCTCTTGAGTTGATCAGTTACGCCGTTTGAACACTCTGGATCAGCAATTGGATTAATCCATCAATTACGCAAGCTCTTTCGCATTCAATAAGCTTAACATACACGCAAGTAAGGCCATGCTGTTCAACGACTCTCACCTTGCCTGGGATTGGGTTCAGATATGGGCATCATGGATGTCAGGAGAGCCTCTTTTCGACCCCATTCCCTCCTCCACTGAAAGCTTGGCCTATGTTACCCCGAAGCCTTGAAACTCTGAATACCACCTTGAGGCATCATCGAATTGCTTCCAACCTCATAACTCCACATTCGGCTCTGGCGAATGAAACGAGTTCCCATCTGAGAGCCTCAAGTACAAAAGACCCAGAGCATCTCGAGAAATCTATCTTCTCAACCCGATCAAGTTCGCATCTCATTCGTTACCCTCTCATTTCTGCACTCTAGTTGAAGGCAGTGATGAGAACGTCCCTCTTTTACGCTCTTAACGGGGCACTCGGGGCTGTGGCCCACGAGTCACTTGCCTACTTTAAAATCGACTCCGGTAAAGACGGCTATTATAAGTCTCTTGAAGGATGCGACAAGAATGGCAAGCACAAGTGGGTTCCAGACCCAGCGACCTTTGTCTTTCCCCAGAACAACTACAAGCCCGGCAACTCTTGGGATCTCTGCGTCGACACGCCCCATTGCGCCCCTCACGAGGCCTTGAGCAAGGTGTCCTTTGATTTCAAGGATAACGGCATCGTCTTCAACTTCAAGCATATCGACCACTACAAGTACGAGGATGTCGTTGTCTACATCGAGCGTGGAAAGCCTCCTACTGAGGACTCTTTCAAGTACAGCAAGGAGAGTGACCGCTGCAAAGCCAAGAGCGACTACAAGGAGGTCAAGTGCTTGATCCCCTTCTTCTCTCTCACTGATGGTGGCTCGTACAACGAGATCTGCCCCATTGAGGATAACGGTGGCTGGAGACTCTACATCAAGATCAAGGCTACCATCGCTCACGGTCACAAGAAGTACCACCTCTACAGCCGCTCTGCTGATATCAACGAGAAGTACTTTACTCTCAGCTACACCTGTGCTGAGTGCAAGGAGTAAGTTAAGCCATATACTAGCACTCGATATCGCTTATGCTAACGCTACTCAGCTACAAGCACAAGGATAAGAAGATCGAGTTGATTGAGGCTGCAGAGGAGGCCGAGGCCGAAGAAGAAGAGGCTGAAGAAGAAGAGAGGCCCAAGCCCAAGAAGAACTACAAGAAGGAGGAGGACCCTGAAGAGGAGGATTCTGAAGAGGAGGAGGAAGAGGAGGAGAAGAAGTACAAGCGGGAAGAGGAGGATCCCGAGGAAGATGACGAGAAGTACTGCTCCCCACAACAGCCGATTGAGTGTACAGATCTAACTTCATCGCAGGCACGACAACAAGAAGGAGCACCACCATGAGCACCATCACAAGCATCACCACAACCATGGTCACAGGCACCATCATAATCATGGTCATAGGCACGGTCATCATCACGGTCACTACCACAAGGAGCATCACCATCATCGTCATGGCCATCACCACGGACATCATCATGGACATCATCACCATCATAAGGATCCTCACTACAAGCACCATGATCGCCGCTCAGTCTCTGAAAATGGTGGTGACTACGGCTTCCATCATGACCACCACCGTCATCACGACCACTGGAGACACCACGACCATTATGATCCCGGCCGCCACCACGACTTTGATGCCTTCTTGGACGATTTCTTCCGACACCACGGACATCACTATGATCATCACCATCATGATGGCCATGACGGTCATCACTATAATCACCACGATCATGACGAACATCACCACCATGACGGACATCATCATCACGACGGCCATCACGATCACCACCACGGTCATCATCATCATGAGCACCACAATGAGCACCACAACCATCACCATGGCCATCACCATCATGAGCACCATGATCATCATCATGGCCACAATCATCTTGAGAACCATCGCCACCACGAGGATCACAGGCATCACGAGCATCACGACGGTCATCACCACCATGACGGTTACCATCACCAGGATGGTGAGAATCGTGACGACAACCGCGACGACCATCACGACTACCATCATGATGACGGCTATCACCACCATGATTCTCGCGACGTTCAAGCGGATTCCGAGCTTGAGAAGCGCGGTGATGACCACCACCACGATCCCAACCACCGCAACGACCACAGGCACCGCCACGGACATCATCATGGCCATCATCACCACCATGATCATGATCACCACCACAGGCACCGCCATAAGCACTATGAGCACCATCATCACGGTCACCACCACGGTCATCATCATCACCATGGTCATCACCACGGCCATTATGACGATCATCACCATCATCACTATGACCACCACGATCCTTCTCGCGATAACCACTTCGATCATCACTTCGATCACCACTACGATCACCCCCATAAGCGATCTCATGGTGACGACAAGAAGCCCGTGTCTTTTTTACATAAGGAGTCGGCCGATAGTTCCCATACTTCAGTCGACACTTCTCTCAAGGCGAAGCTAGCTAAGACCAAGCACGACGCTGAAGTGTACAAGAAGCTTTTGGAAGAGGTTCAAAAGAAGGAAGAGCACAAGGCCAAGTACAGACATGGACATGAGAAGAAGTCCGTTTCTGAGCACGAGGCTTATGGCCAACACAACCATCCCAAGCACTCCTACGATCAGCAGAAGCACGCTGAGGAAGAGCACTATAAATTCCTCAAGGCAAAGCTCGAGGAGGCTCTTCAAAAGTACCACTATGCTCTGACTCAGTACAACAAGAAGGAGCATGAACATGAGCCTAAGCATCACAGTCACTATGAGCACAAGGAGCACCAGCCTAAGTACCATCATGGTCACCACGAGCACAAGGAATACGAGCCCACGAAGGAACACCATGGTCATCATGAGCACAAGGAGTACAAGCAAGAACCTGAAAAACACTATGGTCACCACGAGCAGAAGGAGTACAAGCATGAGCCTGAGAAGCAACACTATGAACACTCCAAGGGGCATGAGCATAAGCTTAACCCCATGCAGCATCATAGCCACCTCAATGAGCTCAAGTACCATCATGAGCCCAAACACCATGGCAGTTACAGCGGCGACTCTCACAAGCCCACCGAGGAAGAGAAATCTTCTTACTACCACGGCAGAAAGGAATACTTGGAGAACAAGAAGCACCAGAACAATGGTCTCGCTCTTGAGAAGACATGGAACACCCAGTTCAGGCATCACCGCAACATGCAAGAGAAGCTCTTAGCCATTGAGTTGGGAAAGCACGTCTACAAGCGCTCAGCTGTACCCGAGTCTGACAAGGCTAGTGTTGTAGAGAGAAACACTGCTAAGGTCGAGAAGTATATTGAAGAGGCCGAAGATAACATCGCCGACGCTATCGACAAGACCATTCGAAAGGCTATCAAGAAGGGTGGCGATGATCCCACCGATGCCGAGGTTGACAAGCTCGTCAAGAAGATTCAGAAGGCCATCAAGTTCATCGTCGCAAAGTACCTCAAGCAGACCGTCCACTACATCTCCAAGCTTGAAGGTGTTGAGAAGCCCAGTGAGGAGGATGTCATTGAGAACATCGCTCATGCTATCAGCCATATCGTTAAGGCTGCCGATAAGATCTTCCAGAAGGCTATCTATACTTTGGGCGATAACCCTTCCACCGAGGAGATCGAGTACGCCGTTGAGGAGGTTGAGAAGCTTCTTAGCAAGGTGATCGATCAGTACGTCCGGAAGGCTCTCGTCGCTATCTTCGACTTGGATGATGAATCCGAGAAGTATGAGAAGTTTGAGAAGCGACAGTTCACTGGATTCTCGAGAATCAAAAAGCAATTGTTCAATAATGACGAGAAGAAGTCCGATGCCAGTGCTGATGTTACGACTGGGGAGTCCGATAGCTCTGAGAATAAGCAGAAGCTGACGGAATCTAAGGAATCCGATGCCGATGCTGCAACTGGGGAGCCCGAGACAACTGAGAAACATAAGAACAAGGGATCTGAAGATTCTGCTGACGCCAATGCTGCGACTACGGAGTCTGAGAACTCTGACAAGTACAACAACAAGGAAACCGAGGGATCTGATGCTGAGGCTGATACTAATGAGTCCGCCACTGACGAGTCCAACGAGTCCAACGAGTCCAAGAAGTACAAGTCTAGTAAGCAAGAGAAGCGCTCCGATCCTTACAGCGATGTCAGGGTCGAAAAGGCTGTCGAAGAGTCTGTTGAGAAGGACGTTGCTAAGCTCGTCGAAAACATAGATGAGGACGGGGACAAGAAGAGCATCCGCCGCTCCAAGCGAGATGGTCGATTCTACAACGGATACGCTCCCAAGTGCAAGGGGAAAACCATCAAGGCCTACGGCGTCGATGGCGAACACTCCCATGCCCTGAAGGATTTCGCCCACCTTTCACATCCCAACACTTGCTACCAACACGAGGGTGACTATCTCACCTACACATACGATGAGCTCAAGAACACCGTGTACGGCAAGCTCTTCGCAGCTGGTGGTAGTGATGAAAAGTATGGCAACTTCCACATTGAGGTCGTCAAGAACAAGAACAGCTGGGCCGAGGATATTGTCATCTCTCTCGACGTCAACGACAAATACGAGTATGATGCCACTGAGGCCAAGGTCTGGATCTCGTGCGACGCCGGTGCCGACCATCCCGAGAAGCAGAACATCTGCGTCGAGAAGTCGTACCCCTACCTCGCTGTTGCTGAGAAGGGACTCAACGAGTTCGTCTTTGCCGCTTCAGACAAGTACCAGTGCCACAGTGGTCACTACCACATCGTCATTCTGGTCGAGCTCTGCGAGAAGAAGAACTACTAAGGGAGAGATGCTCCAGGCGCACGCTTGGAGATATCAACCTTGACGACCAGAGTCTCTGGAGGAAAGAGACCCGCTCAGCCTGGGCATAATCAAGATGCAGTACTTGGTGCAGTGTCTCGTTTCGGGCTGAGAAGGGATTAGGTACAATGTTTCAATCGTTTAAGATAGCCATTCCTTTAATAAAAGTAACCTGTCTCTTTGTCTCTTAACCACGAGTTTCCAATGTGAAAAGTTCAACATGCGACATCTCGGGTTCCAAGATCTTCTGCTCAGTATAGCTTATCTAACAATTCTGGCTGACATGCTTTGGAGTGATTGTGCCACTGAAGAGTCTCATTGCCGTTACATCACGTCTAAGCTTAGTGTGGCGCATCCATTGATGGGATCATGTATATGGTATATTCTCTATCGTATTCCCAATCACTTTGAACATAAAAATCATAAAAACAAATCTACCAATGTAACTCCAGTTCGTAAAACTCATGCTCTAGTTCCAGTTGGGAGCATAGGTGATGAAAGCCATCATGCAGCCGGAAATCAGACCAGCAGTAGGCACAGTGATGAACCATCCAAGGTAAATCCAGCCGACCATGCGCCAGTTGATGGATCGCCAGTCACCGTTGCAAAGACCAACACCAACAATGGCACCGGTGATACACTGAGTAGTAGACACGGGCAGCTTAAGACGAGTAGCCAGAATGATGGTGATAACAGAGCCAAGTTCCATGGAGAAGCCACGGGCAGGAGACATGAGAGTCACACGGTTACCCAAGTTGCGCATGATATTGTAGCCATATGTCCAGAGACCGATGACAATACCAGCACCACCGAAGGCGAGAATCCAGATGGGGACCTGAGCCTTGCTTCCGGGGACTTCACCAGACTGCCAAATTTGGTAGATAGAGGCATAAGGGCCGACAGCGTTGGCGACATCGTTGGCGCCGTGGACGAAAGAAGCAGAGGCAGCAGTCATGACCTGGAGGAAAGTGTAGAGGAATTCGGCTCGGTTGTCGTAGTGAGTGGCGCGAGCGTGGATCTCTTCAACATCGCCAGCAACGACAGACTTCTCACTCTGGGAAGAGACAATATCCTTGTCGACACCGTGGAGAATGGCGAACTTGATAGCCCACCAGATGAAAGCACCAGTGTACCAGGGACCATCGGGCTTGGGCCCGACCATGGACTTGTGCTCGGGTTGGGTGTTGACAGGCTCCTCAGTGGCTGAGTCAGTGGACACCTTCTTGTCATGGCCAGCCTCAAGATCCTCGCCAAGCGCAGCAGCACGCTGAGCACGGCGTTCCTCGAGCTCTTCACGGGTAAGGTGACCCTCGTAGAAGTTGCGAACGACACCCTGGAAGTTCTCAGGAGTAGGAGGGACAGGACCACGGCGGAGGAGAAGAGGGCCAAGGAAGATGTGGTAGGCCTTGAGCTGCCAGTCCTCCTTGATGACGACACGGTACAACCAGGGGACAAGGAAGATAGCCATGAGAAGACCCCAAGCGGCACCAGCAGCAACGATCACACCAGGGATCTGCTCCTCAGTGAGGTTGACCTCGTAAGAGCCACCCTTCCAGATGAGAAGCATGACAATGAGAGAGGCGGTAGCCCAGAAGTAGAAGGGGACGAGGATGAGACCCTTGATAGCCGGGCTCTTGCGGAGGAGGACGCAGTACTTTGTGAAGAGAAAGATGGCGGCGCCGAAGATACCGGAAAGCATAGGGGCGATGATCCAAGCGAGGAAGACCTGAGAGGATATGTGTTAGTGAGATTGTTTGGCTGGGTGAGAGTTGAGTACTAACCTGGACAACACCTTGTTGAATATCAACGGAACCATCCTTCTTGTAGCCAATCCAAGTGATACCAGAGCCGCCGAGGGCACCAACACCCATACCTAAAACACCACCAAGGATAGAGTGGGTAGTAGACACAGGGAAACCGAAACGGGTAGCAAAGGTAAGGTAACTGGCAGAAGCAATAACAGCGCAGACCATACCAAGCATAAGAAGAGCAGGGCTGTCATCGAAAGCCTCAACATCGACAATCTTTGTTCGAATAGTATCGGCAACACGACCACCAACACCAAGAGCACCAGTGAACTCCATGATACTGGCACCAATCATAGCCTGGAAGTAGCTAATAGAGCGGGACGACACAGACGAAGCCCATGAGTTGGCGACATCGTTGGCACCGATGTTCCAGGCATCGAGGAAGGCAAAGATTGTGCCTACCGCAAAGAGGTAGTCATACTGAGAAAAGACTGCCATTGCTGCGGTGCAGAAAAGAGTAGTTTAGAAGAGGGAGAAGAAAGTGTGGTGAGTCTGGAGAAGCATTGTCTAGGAGAGAGATTCATAGTATATATAAGTTTTTCTGCCAGTGGAGAAGGAAAAGAAGAATTCTGCGTGGGTTGAGGTGCTTTACTCCCACGCCCCTCGAAGGCCAAGACAAGACATCGCCAAGACGATTCCACCGACGAAGAAAAAAGAACCTCGCCAGGATTAGCCCGAGCTTGCCACAGATTACTTCAACGCCAAGAATCAGATCAACAAGTGCGAGAGTAACTCTAGGCATGATATGCTCCATGTTGAAGCATAAAACAGGGCTGGAACATGCATGTAGTAGTCTTTAGCCATTAAGTGACAAGCATATTGATACGGAAATACACCAATTGGCACGGCAAGCTCTCTCTCCGAAGGCGTCGAAGAAACTGGGGCTGCGGGTACAAACAAAATTAAGTTAAGCTTGTAACTAACCTTGTTTCCACTGCTAAAACGTCGCAGAGTGTTTCTGTAACTGCTGATCGCGATGGGTTGATCAGTACAGCTTGGGAAATAACGCACACGACACAGCAAGGGAATATAATGGGTTTGGGGAGAGAAGAGGGTGCGCACACGACACAATTCCTAATGCGTCACCGACAGCTTCGATGGTGATGCAGATGGCCTGTATGCCAAGATGTAGGCGAGCTACGGCTTGATGGATCCCGGGAGGAACAGAGCAGGCTGGTGTAGCTTGTGATGATCCGTTGATACCAAGAAAGAGCATAGTTGTTTGTTCTTGAATCTGCGAGTTTTCAAGCCGACGTTCGTCAAATTCTCTATTACTTTTGATTCATCATATGCAGGCCATTCTCGAGTATCGCCTCCTCGTCCATAGACTGAAAAGACAAGCGAGGGCCATCGATAAGCTGAGAGTCGTCAACGGGCGAAAAGCACGGGCACGCGACTCATGCCTCCATTTGGCCAAAGCCTCAAACCTCGAAACATCAACACAAAAAGCAACCAATCAAACCGGCACCATGCGTTCAGTCTCGGTGCACTAAACGAGAAATGCTGCAGGCAGGGATTTGATAGCGGGACCCTGCCCAACTCTATCGTGGATAAAGCCAAGGAGCTTATTCCTTTTAGTCTTAGATCTGCGGGTATTGCCCGAAGCCAGCTCTGACACGGAGCGAATCAGAGCCGAAGATCTCTACACGTGTGAGACGTGAATGCAAGATTGGCTACTGGGGCTGACGTGCTCCTCCAGCATGTTTGTTAATGGAGAACTGGAGAAATATTCTCGGACGACTTATCGGTATCCAAAAAGAGTTCATCTCACGCGGTGGTATATGGTCTGTGAGGGAGATGTGAGACAATTGCTATGGGTTTTGTTCTCAAAGGTCACCGGGCAATAAGACAACTCTCTTGGCGTAATGCCGATAGCGAAAATGATATGTTATGATTTGCCTAGGGTCTTACTGTATACTTGCCACACCCCTTGTAAATCCATGCAGGAAAAGAGACCGGTATTGCCTTTGGTGACCCACTCGTGATCTTCACGGAGTTGAGGCGAGAGTCAATATGGAGCATCGGTTGCTTCACATGAAGAGTGCAAAGCTATGAATAGTTTATCTCCGACAGTTTCTTTAGTAATGGCAACCAATTGAGTAATCGACTGGATGTTTCTGTCTCATATGAAACTGGGAGATGAATAAAGTAAGCAGATATAGCATCGGCAGTTGATGAACCGGCCGAGATGTAGGGTAGAGTGTTAGGAATCAAGTTACCGATAAAAATAAACGTGAAACGATCAATAAACGCAAAACAAGCTTCGACGGCATTGGAGATCTTCAGGCTCGAGACAGTGAACTTAATACTACACTCGTTACGTTTCTTACGGTTGATATGTCACTATGCCATCTGTTTCAGCAGCACGGCTTTGTAATGCGACAGTTTGTGACGGGAGATAATGATAACTAAACGACGTGAGATCAAAGAAGCCCAGAATGTTCAAGCCCTGAGCCAAAGGGTATCTTCTTTTGAAAGTACAATATTTTACCCTGGAATTCTTCTTAATTCCTAAAGAATTTTCCAATATGATGGACATATTGCTTGAGGGAAAGAGTTCTGGTGCAGAAAGTACGTACACGTGATAACTGACTAAATTTAGCCTAGCTCCGAGACATTGGCTTAGCTAATATCTAATTGGCTCGGCTAGAAAAAAGCCGTTGACCCGCGCCACGTGAGAAAATGCAATCTCTCCACCAAAATCCAGCATCACGAACATGGACCCCATTTTCGAAACAGCTCTTCAACAAACAACAAGCGTAATTGGTTTAGTGGTAAAATTCTCCGTTGCCATTCGAGCAGCGTCGGGGAGCCCTGGGTTCGATTCCCAGATTACGCAGCACTCGCTTCAGCGAGTCATCAGTTGTCCTCTCTTCTCTTACAGCGTAATTGGTTTAGTGGTAAAATTCTCCGTTGCCATTCGAGTAACGTCGGGGAGCCCTGGGTTCGATTCCCAGATTACGCATTGAAAATCACTCTCACTA
>JABCJY010000730.1:0-68874 GCA_013184415.1 Fusarium concolor
AAAAATAAAATAAAATAAAATAGAAAACTTCTTAAATATTCACTTAATATTGGGAGGATAAATTTGGGACATTTTCTTATTCGGGAAATATTTTCGTTATCGTTTCCCTGCTTTTGAAGCACCTTGAACACGGGTCCCATTTACTGGTCCCGGTGATTGGTCCGAAAATCAGAGACCAGAATAGAATGTCAGAGCACACTGGCACAGCATGAAAATCAGGTGGCAGGAAAACAGAGAGCAGCAGAAAGGGGCGAGCAGAAAACCTCGTCAAGCAAGAAGAGCGAGTGGAGAGGGACACAGAGAATGACCATGGGCGGGGGGACGCTCAGCTCCCTGTTTCTCATCTTCGGCGTGAGCTCAGAGTTGGCTCGGCGTCTAGGTACAGCACAGTATCAGCTGCCAGGAGGACTACATGACCACCCAAAGACAGGTGTGTCGCGTACCCGCTGCAAGTCTCTGCTGGTACCTCTGCCATGGGCCACTTACGGCGTGCCTTTGCACCTTGTTTTGGTCCAGCGCGACCAAACAAGCTCGCTCGGCAAAGCCGCCATCGCCGGGCGCTTTTGCTTGCCTGCCTGCGTGCCCTTCCCTTCATGCCTGTGCTCAATTACCTTACCTTACACCAAGCCTTTTCGCGCGACTCGTGGTACCCGCCATGCCCGCAGATGGAGTATGCGTCATAAGGTATCCGGCGTCACTTCGCCTTTCGCTTGTCTTGACCTGTCTTTTTGCTTGCTGGTACCGTAGTTTGGTACAGACAGTTTGACCAAAGCATCGATATCCATAATTAGTGTATGGTATCAGCACTGATCACTAATGATGCACATACGATCGTAATCTGTTTCTTGTTCGTAGATTTGCTTCAACGAAAATACCAGGTGATACACTGGCACGCACAACACTGATCTTTCTTTGCCTCCGAGAGCTAGGATCATATTGTGTCCTTGCACAATCTATTAGTTAGTGAGAAGTATATGGGATGTGATGGCACATTGCCCAGACCTTGGGATCAATGTGCACCGAGTAGTCAGATTCAACTAAGCGCACACTGAGTGTAGGTATGCTGGGATGGTCGATGAGAGGCAATGTTAGGAAGGAGAAAAATCGGAATATTCTCTCCTTTCTGGAGGGTAACAAGCAAAGGGACGAAGGGATGGATGCGAGGAGGTATGGAAGCATCCAGCCGGACAGGGTACTCGTCTACAAGTACCTGTACATGAAAATTTCGTATGACAGTACATGACAGTCACGCACGGCTAAAGTACCGCACCCTGCCGTAGCCGTTGCTCCAACTTTCAATGAATGTGGTCTAGAACTGATACCGCCTGGCGTTGATCGAGAGTCACCTGGTGATTGAAATATGAAAGCTGAATAATAGACGAGGCAGGAAAGCGTAACCATAGGAAACCAAACTGTTTCGCGTGCTTGTATCGGCATGGTTTATCCCTCTTGGCCATCCAAGTAGCGCAAGTGATACCATTGTCTGTCTCAAGGTAGTGCCAAACCAAGTGCAATGTCCTGGATGTACACATGGATGATGCATTGTATGGTATGTATGCGTGAGGCAGTAGCCCCAGGAGCAGGGATAGTAAGTAGAACATAGCCCGAGATTGTCTTGGGGACAGGCAACATAGTTAGCGATCCCTCCCAAGGCTGGATAATGGGAATAATACAGACGAACCCGGAAACGGGTCGTTGCAGTTGGTTACAGTCAATCCCCGTGGAGCAATGACAGGAACCATTCAGCCATGGCGGCCTTGTCTCTAACAACGTACAATGCCAGAGTGCGACATTGACGCTCTCCTTTTTGAGATGTGAGGTGAGGTGCTCGGCCAGAACATCCCGAACTCTGAATTATTAGCAACACAATTCGCAATGCATACAATCTCCCCGCCTGAATGTCGCTCTATTGTGTCATGATTGGAGAGGGCCACTTTTCTGGCGACAATCAAACCATGGACGACCTGTGCGCTTTTGCCGCAGTCGTGAACTCATCTTATCACGAAGCTCAAGCTCAAACGGCCGATTAGCAATAAGTCATGTTCTCTAGCACTAGGACGAAAGCAAAAAGATAGAAATAATGTGGCGTGTTAGTGAGGAAGTAATAACACCAAATCAAGCTGAGCGTGTTACTAGTTTATGTTTCTCTTGTCCGAACACGCCTCTGATAATAGGTAGGGAAAAGACTGGATAGTCACTGAGAAGCGGTGGTGTTGTACGCAGTTGGTAACGAGCGGCGTGGCATGGCCAATAGGTACAAACAGTATGGGACTGAGTGTAAGTATACTACGAAACAAAATGGCGCGAACAGGAACAGGGAGGAGGGTGTAAGTAGCGTCGTGTTGAGCGCGACTCCAAGTCCGAGATTGATTGATGAAGCATAGCGGCCTCAGAGAGGTGGAGGTGATGGACGGCAGACAATACTGTAAGAAACATCCATCGACTTGGCGGCAACACGACACGACACAGGGGAAGGGAAGGGAAGGGAAGGAAAAGTTACAGTATCACCCAAGAGAGGAGCCTAGAATGTGAACCCGCTAGATTGAGCCCGTTGACTGGGCAGGCAGAGAGTGACTGAGCCAAATTGCTTAGGAGACTGGAGGTAAGAGGTACCGTAATCAAAGGCAGAGGGGCTTGCGAATGCTCCTAAGGGCACAAGTATACTGTGCGAATTTCACCACTTGCGCTGCGGTACAAGGCCTTTGTACTGTACCTCGGCGCGGCGGGCTGCGTATGGCTTGTACCCGTACAGTACCATACAAAATCCGCGTGCTTAGGCGCTGGTGAGTGGTCAGAGGCTGGTGCTTCTGGGGAGCTTAGATGAGGGGGCTAGGACTGGGACTGACAAAGTCCTGGTCGTTTCCCCCAGCAGCAGCCAGGCAAGTGCGGTACAGGTACAGTCGGGTCTGCTCTGCTGCGACAGTACTAGTGCAGCGCAGAGCGGGCAAGCTCCCCATGGAAGCACCGCAGGCTTTCTCTTACTGCACCGCACCCGCACGCACCCAATTTTCTAAGAAAAGTAAGGGAAGGGACTCGAGGAAGGGGGGCACCAAGAAGGAGAGGAGCTTGCTCACCAGCCCAGACAGGACAGGACCAGCCCGCCCACTTCATTCAGTGCATAACATAACAGACCAAGTCAAGTGCGTGTGGTAGCTGGGCAGGCCGCGTTCCCTCCCCACGCACAATCACTCCCCCATAGTAAAAAGGCTGCCTTGGCCCTCCCCCATACACTCTCTCCCTCTCTTTTCTCCCATACAATTCTCCCACCCAAAATCGCATCTACTCTATACTCAAGCACGCCTCACATCTTCGTGGTGAGTATTCCTCTGCACTCTGCACTGCGCACCTCAGCACCACAGCACCACTACAATTTACTCTTTCTTTTACATTTGACCGTTGCACCTATCTTGCGTCAAATTTTTGATTTGATTTCGTTGATCGATTCTCTTCAAAGATTGTCAAGATCAAGCTGCATCGCGTCCTCACCTGCGCATCACCTTCGCCTCATTACTCGTCGCGCGACAGCTTAACACGATAGCTAACAGAAGCGCATTACAGACCACATCAACACTACAAATTTTCCTCTTTCAAATTCACCCCCAAGGTACGCGCAAACCATCCACAAACCTTTTTCCTTTCGAACGACGCGGATTTTCACGCGTTGGAAGGCGCAATTGCGTTTGCGCCTCGCCACTTTATCCTCCATCATATATTCTCCCAAGCTCGGCTCTAAGCTTCCTCAGAGCTACCCCTCCATCATTATTGCACCACGTTTGTAGCGACCTCATTTCACAACGCTCTGCGAATTTCCGTCACGCACCACTCACTACGTACTTTCTCAATAAAACCAGTCACTCACTCTCAATCACAGAACACATTCAAAATGCCCAAGGCTGCTGCTGGTAAGCGCGGTAAGGCCGAGAAGACCAAGCGCGGCAAGAAGGGTAAGTCTTGATCCATCACCCAGCTTTGTGTTGGCGTTTTGCCATGCACATCATGCAACATAGGCTTCATTTGAACACAGCTAACTGGCTTAGACCCCAACGCCCCCAAGCGTGGCCTCTCCGCCTACATGTTCTTCGCCAACGAGCAGCGTGAGAACGTCCGTGAGGAGAATCCTGGTATCTCTTTCGGCCAGGTTGGCAAGCTCCTCGGTGAGCGATGGAAGGCCCTCAACGAGAAGCAGCGTGCTCCTTACGAGGCCAAGGCCGCCGCCGACAAGAAGCGATACGAGGATGAGAAGCAGGCTTACAACGTGAGTTTATCCTAGAGACCATTTGACATGGAATAGTGGGCTAACAGGTATCTTCAGGCCGACCAGGAGGAGGAGGAATCTTCCTAGAAGGGAGATGAACCTGAGGTCAAACCCAAGCGTCGCTCTCAGAAGAAGAAGACATCTAGCTCTGGCTCGGAGTAGTCCCAGCACTACAGCGCCGCGTTGCAGGTTCTTCTGCTCGAGAGGACCTTCTTCTTTGTATTTCGGTCTGGGCGGTGTTGTATGATGGCACAGGAAGAGTGCCTTGTTTTTTTATTTGGGATTTCCAAGGAATTAGGTCGTTCCACATGTTATTATGATCTAGAGGGCGGCCGATCGAGCTGTGAGCTCCCAATGAGAACCTGATCACGAACTCTGTGGAGGGTCATGGAATGAGATGAGGCAACGAGGTGCTTGTACAAGTAACGGAGCTTCGGTATAAATAATCGAAAGTATAAGAACATAACAAGACCTGTCGTGTTTATGCATCGAATGATACTGTGAAGACCAAGTCGTTTATGTAATTGAGACTGACATCGAGCCATTACAGTAAGCTCATACTGAACATGACGTCGAGGTATGAAGCTATCTGGACTTGCAATCAGTGGCAAGTGGCTGATGTCGACCCAGCAAAATCTAGACACTTATGTGTGCAACTCTATTCATGAGATACGAGAACATCATGAGCTTAAAAGTGATCCCACCAATCTATTTAATAAGAGTATTCTAATTTATTATAACTTTGTAGATTACATGCAGCGACAACAACGTGGCTGTGTGGCGCATGTGGCTAGTGAAAGTCAAGGCCAAGAAGGAAGTTTGAGGTTACACACAGATTGATACCCAATTTGTTAGATCTGGAAGGAGAAAAGAGGCTCACCCAACCATCTCAAAAGCCTCGCCTTTTATCACCCCAACCCTTATTTTGCCCGGCCTCATTCAGAGGAACCACGTTGTCGTCACTCGCAGCTGCAGACCATAAAGAGTTGCAATGCTTACCCAACTCAGAGAAGAGGGTGATCTCTTGAGTCTTTTATTGTGCGCACGTACGAAGACCTCACAATGGCAAAGAAAATGTGCAACCTTGTGCAAACCATCACAAGAATGGTATCATGGCCTGAATGAAGCCTTCAGCCGAGCCTCAAGGCTAGGCTAGGCTAGGCTATGATAAGGATAAGGATCCCCCACGGCCGTTGAGTGGAGTACATAACAATATTGAATGAGCACGAGGTCATGCTAGGGACCTGTCCAGCCTGTACCCCAGCAGAATCACCGTTTCAAGCGCTTCCAAGGCCTTTCTTTCATTTTCTCGATCCCCAGTATCATCAGATTTCTCCACACAAAGTCCACATCCCGCGGATGCACGTCAAGAGAGGCTGTCGTAGCAACACGTCGCACCTCGACTGTCACTGGTTGTAGGGGAAGTCAAGATGACTTGACTGGTGCGAGTGCCCACCCCCATTCCTAATCTAGCTCAATTGTTGCCCCGAATCTCCTCATGCATTGGTCTGGCGTCATGTTGATGGGAGGGACGCTTGCTATCGTGGCAGCGCCTGAGAAGTTGGCTCAGGCCGGAACCCAAGTGCTGAGCTGCCATACACACACCAATGCCTCACTGCGATGTTTCCTCTCGTTGGTGTATCTGTTCCTTGATGAAACCCAATTTGATATGCCGTAGAGTTCGGAGACTGCGGCCGGCATCTGACCATCAGGTGGTCCATGTGTGGCCTTAGCTGAGTTGACGAGAGAACAAGAACCTCAAGAGCCTCCCCCAACATTACATTACGTGCAGAGACCTGATGGGCTCACTCAAGGCTCGGTGCGAGACCGTGCACCAACCACGTCAGGGAAGGCCTTATGTATGGTTAGACTGGTGCGGGTGCACCTCTTTCATGGTGTTGAACGAGTTGCCCGGATCGGATCACACGTTAATGATGGACGGACGGCCTGGTCTGGACTGCAGATCCCCCGTCCCCTCCTCTTCCTGTCTATTATTAACCAGATATCTTCTCTTAATTCTTGAATCTATTCTTGGTTTCTCGTCTAATTCCACGATCTCATAATTGACCATCACCGTCGGTTATCTATACAACATCTATCATCCATCCACCCATAGTACGATTTCACGATACCTACCCCGCCACTCTTCATCTCCTCACCGCACACGATAGCCTCGATCGACCAATCCTATCATCACAGCAATTGCCAAAGTGCTCCCAGGACACGACCAAATCAGAAAGGACAATCAGATCAATTGTGACCCATCTCGTTATGTGATGAAATAGACATACGCATCTTATTCGCCTTCTACCTCTCGTGATGGAGATGGTTCTTGGTAGTCAGCTTGAGTTACACCTGCTCCAGGGTTGTTGCTTGGAGGCAGAAAGGGCAGACCGGGTATCAATTCAACTCTTAGGGCTTCACAATGCCTTACCGGAGGGCACTCACGCTCATCTATTGATGACGATGGAGGAGGTTAGGATTTCGGGTCAACTACTTCGCGAACTGGCCGAGTATTCCAAGGTTCATTTCTCTCGAGTTCCGGTTGTGCTTGACTATCTCGAAATCCTTCTTCCTTGTCTATCAAAAACCCTGCGAGATATCACTTCATATTACGAGGATAGGACTCTCACCAAGGAGAATCGCTGGCGGAAGATGTATCACGAAATGACCAAGGAAGCAGCAGGTCTTTCACTCCCTCAGCGGTTTATTCTTTACAATCGATTTCTATCTCTGTTGAGGGAGCTGCTAACAAGGTTGGTTTCCAAGCCCATCACCACTTGTCAAAGTCCATTGCTTACCATTACCAAGATCACCAAATTTTGATTTCAACACTATGGAATGCACTCGACTTCAGTTGATGCAACTAAGGGAGGCTCGAGGCATTCGTAAGTATACTCCTGAAGATACCATATCAACGCTGACAAGTACAGCTCCTCCCCCTATCCGTCTAAACTCCACAATCCAACCTGATTCGGTACTAGATGATGATTCAGGCATCATATCGGTCAGTATAGTCGACAGAATATCATCGAATTTGGCTAAGAATGATATAGAATATCCATTGGGCTGAGAAGATCTTTTCTCTACCACTTCCCTCTCGAAATCCGATGAAGCATCAACAGTCGTGAGTCACCTAAACAGGCTATCAATGTGTCGAGTCCTAACAAGACATCCAGGTCCAAAGCATATGGTCCACATGTTGCTTGGAACCAGATCCGAATGCCAAGCGATGCAAGAGTTCTGTTTATGCGGTAAGGTCAAGATACAGCTGTCACTTAGCCATTTCCTAACAATACTAGTTCATTCAACGAGCGCCAGATAACTTTGATCGTGTATCAGAGTGGACGAGATAAATGCCCCTACTTTCTATTGAGAACATTCCACATGGGCACCCCATGGTTCTCGCTTCGTGGAGCACATGAACTCTGCGTTGAACGCCGAGGAAGTAGTCTTCACTTCTGGCGATGGAGTACTAGCGAGCACTGCGCCAAGATGTGGGCCAACCTTTGCTTCATGACATGGGAAGGTGAGTTCTCACCATCAAAAAGGTATCTTAAGTGCAGTTACTTATGTTATAGAATTGGTTCTGTTGTATTGCTGCTTCTTGTCGTTCAAGACTCGCAATAGTCTGACGGTGCAAGTCGCAACTGAAGACCTGACCCTTTGGGGTGAACGCAAACTATTCCAAGCGTAAGCAGTGCCCTGGTATTTCTTGAACTCGTGCTGACCTGAATAGTCGAATCGTGGACGATGGCTTCATGCATTCTCTCATTGTCTATGAGGACTATATGACAAAAGGCATTCGCATTCACGCTGCAGTCTGGGACGGCGACCTGCGTCAATGTCCCGTCTGGACAGCATTCAGTACGCCAACTCTCATCGCCCTTGCTACTCATCAACTAATAAGTGTCTCCAGTCACTCATCAGTCTGCCTCGCCCAAATGGATCAAGAGAGTCAGCAAGACCAGAGTCCGCTTAGCTGACATTCAACTCTATGTATTTTGCCAGGAATATCGGCAGCAGAACCAACGAATCAACCGAGCTGGAGCGTTCGAAATCCGCTTTGTTAGTGAAGAAGGTTAGTAAACTCCCCTGTTGATCATGCCCAAGCTCACACTATTCAGCGGCCAAACGTTTCAAAGAGCTCTTTACTCCTTCGCTCATCGATGAGAGCACCACGACAGAGTCGACAACACAAACCTGAGTCACCACTTGCCCTCTGGCCCCTTGACATCAAGCCGACACTATAATCCCTCACGTGAATTGTTATCCTCCCTTGTTCCACCATATGTAGCCTTTACCTTGATTCATGTCCTTTTAGCGAGCGACGGCGTCCCACGAGAGAAATAACGGTTTGACGATTACGAATGACGATATTCCCTATTTATTAACAAAACTTGAGGTCACGGGCAACAGAATGTACGATATATCACGACCACTTCCTTCTATGGTCAGTTGGCGGGCCCATTTTGTGTTTTCCACATTACGATATCAAGAATGTTTTTTATGCCGTGGCATTAACTTATGCTACTGTGCCCCTATTCCTCAGCACATCCTCTGTTTTCAATTGGTTTGTTGGTAGTTTCAAGAACGCTCAGTTTGTCAACATTGTAAGCGATAACAATTTCAGAATCCCAGAATTATCTTATACTTGCTTCCTCCTCTTCTGTTCCTTGGTCATCGTATCTTATTTAGGTCCTGACATCGGGCTCGTCACGGCCGACGTGCTCCTTGAACTTGAGTAGCTCAGTGGCGAACTTAACCTCGTCCTTAAGGAAGTCTTGAGCATCAAGCTCGTACTTGGAGGGATCGTTAGTGTGCTGCTCAATGTACAGACGGATGGTAGCTCCGGATGAGCCAGTACCAGATAGGCGAACAACAATTCGGCTGCCGGAAGAGAAGCCGGCGTACAGACCCTGCTTGGAGGCGACAGAGCCATCGAGGTCGGTGTAAGAGAAGTTGCCGGCCTTGGTGACCTTGCGACCTAAAATTAGTTAGCATGGATTGTTGAGCGAGATTGCGAAATAACTCACCCTCAATAGTGCTGCCCACAAAGCTGGAGTCGTTGACAAGCTTCTCTAGCTCACCAACAACCTTGTTGGCACCCTCTGAGTCAACATCCTCGTAATCGTAGCGGGTGAAGAAAGTTCGGCCGTACTTGGTCCAGAATTCCTTCTGGATCTCCTTAATCGAAGGGGTGACCTCGGGGTTCTGGACACCGACACCAGCAATAATGTTGAGCCAAGCGATAACAGCCCACAGGCCATCCTTCTCACGGATGTGGTCACTTCCAGTACCGAAACTCTCCTCACCGCAGATGGAGAGCTTCTTGGCGTCAAAGAGAGCGCAGAAGAACTTCCAGCCGGTGGGGACCTCGTAGCAGTCGAGACCCTGGGCCTTGGCGACAAGGTCGACAGCACCGCTGGTGGGCATGGAGCGAGCGAGGCCGTTAACGCCGTTCTTCTTGAAGTAAGGAATGAGGTGAGCATGGTGAGCGATGATGGCCAGGGAGTCACCAGGAGAAACGAAGGCGTTGGCGCCGTAGATCATGTTTCGGTCACCATCACCATCAGAAGCGGCACCGAAAGGAATGTTGTTCTTGTCAACAACTTCGACCAGAGAGTGGGCGTAAGTAAGGTTAGGATCAGGGTGACCACCGTTGAAGTCGGGACTGGGGACGCAGTTCTGGATAGAGTTGCTCAAGCCGAGCTCCTCCTCGAAGATAGCCTTTCCGTAGGGACCGGTGACACCGTGGAGACCATCGAAAAGGACCTTGAAGTCGGGGTGGGTGGAGAAGAACTTCTTGATCAGGTCGAAGTCGAAGATGTCTTTGAGCATAGCAACGTAGTCGGCAGTGCTGTCGATAACCTCAATCTCAAGGCCGCCATAAGTCTGAGTGCCAACGGTGGTGATGTCGACATCGGGAATATCGGCAATCTTGTATGAAGTCAAGGTCTTGGAGAACTCGAAGATCTTGTTGGTAACGGACTCGGGAGCGGGACCACCGTTGGCGAGGTTGTACTTGATACCGAAGTCGTTCTTGGGGCCTGTCGATGGTTAGATGATGTTATAGAGAAGTAGCATAAGTGCAAACTTACCACCAGGGTTGTGGCTAGCAGTCAGGAGGATACCTCCAGTAGCCTTGCGCAGACGGATGACATGACTGGCAGCAGGGGTTGAAAGGATACCGTTCTGGCCGATGACGAGCTTCTTGACACCGTAGGCGGCACCAATCTTGGCAATAAGCTGGATAACCTCGGGGTTCCAGTAGCGACCGTCGCCACCGATGACGAGAAAAGAGCCTATCAATGAATCAGATCATGGCTCGTGTTGTAGCGGTTGGATTGAGTTGGCTTCATACCCTCAACTCCCTCGGGAATGGAAAGCAGAATGCTGGTGATGAAGGCTTCGCTGTAGTGAGGCTGTTGGAAGACGGTGACCTTTTTGCGAAGACCAGAGCTGTTGAGATAGGTCAGTAAAGCTTCTAATAGACTCGAGGCTGAGTTGAAGTCCAAGAGGAATAAGCAATTCCTCCTCGGCAGCTCCCGGGCAGTGGGGGAACACAACAGGACAGGGAGGATCGTCAAGGTAGACATACGTTCCGGGCTTCTGGTCCTGGAAGGGCTTGAACTCAACGGTTTGAACGCCCATGGTTGTTTGATAACAGGTGACGAAAGAATTAATAGGGAAGAGAAAATAGATAAAAAGTACCAATGGAGAGAAGATTTGTTGAGGAATAGAAAGAGGAAAAGGAATTAGAAGATAGCGGTATGCGACTGAGACAAAAAGAGGGGAGCTTGGGGAGCTCTGTGGTGGGGTTAGACGAGATGATATCACCAGAGCTAATGGAGGGGTCGCACAATTGGCACTGTCCATATATGGTCATTTAACCGTATCGATACAGTCCATCACAGTGTATTTGTTTCATTTCGTTGGGAGACAGCATCTCGCGTTATTATGACATTCATCTCCTTCATGATGGAGGCTGAGGCAATATTTGGGTGGCAAATATGAAAACTGGGACGGAAACTTGCAGTATAACTCATTGAATGCTTCACTGTTAAGAATTTACCAGAAGCTCTCACAAGAATATTTGAGCTATGATACGAGCTTGAGTATTGCTCTTAGCACGTGTCATGAGAGAGCAAGCTAATTGTAGCTCAGGAGCTCACTCATGACACTTGAAAACGCCTCGACAAGGGGAGAGCACTGGCCATCCCCTGTCATATATAAGATAACCCACCTCTCATAAAAAGATATCATTAAACTATTGTTTCCCTTTGTTGGGCTTGTTCTTAGCAGGCACAACATCAAACGTCGGTCTAAAGATAACCTCCCTATAATACCTCGCCTCCTCAATACTCTCCAGAATATCATCCCGAGCCTTGTGAAGTCCCTTCTTGGTAGGAACCTTGTTCACAACTCTCTTGGCCGCCCATCGTCTTGCAGCCTCCTTGATCGAGCTCACATCAAGAATGCGGTGATGCAGGTGTTTCATAACTCGCTTGTACGGCTCACGGCGCAGAAACGCCCTATCGCAATGCACGCTATTGCCTGCGAGAAGACCGCATTTGCGCTCGGGGATGAAGCGTGTTATGTACTCGTATAGAGCATCTGCTGCTTGCTCTGGTGTAGTTGTGGACTCAAGAACAGCGGCGGTGAGGCCGGAGTCTGCGTGTGTCTTTGTACACCATTCGTCCATCTGATCCATGCGTTCTTGAGGGAAGTGGATGATAGCGTGGAAGCCCTCTTCATCGAGAATCTCAAGGTTTCCTGTGGTGATGATGCAGTAGATCTCGATGATTTCGTCGTTGTCCTGATCCAGACCAGTCATCTACCAATATGAGTTTATGTTCAAGCCCTTGTACCACGTAGCAGCACATACCTCACAGTCAATCCAGACAAGAGGATCATCGCTCGCGCTCTTAGGCTGGTTATCAGCCTGCGGTTCCGCTACTGTAGACATTGTTGTGAATTTTGGGTGGTTGCAATGTAACGTTGATGTTTGAATCTGGCTTTTCTCATGACAGGCTGAAGAAAGCATCAGGACTCGACTAGTGGGGAAGGGATCCATTCAGAGCCTGTTAAACTGCAGCGTTGAGTTAGTGGACGCCTACAGTGAATCAATGCGCTGGAACGTTGCGTATTAATGGACTCTACCTTATTGGCCGCTGTTGTCAACTTCAACTACACGATATACGAAAACAATTCCACAAAGAGACGACTTTCAGCCTCAACTGGAGATACGTATTGCAGCATCATATTCCTCTTTGTTGGTGATTCGCTATACAGTGTCTCTGTGCAACAATCATTTCCTCCAATTGTGTTGCCTGCAAGGCATCTATCAACTGTATCGGATGTTCTGCTCCTCAACTTGATTCCCCTCAAGGCAGATACATTACTTACCGCCCTTAACTCATATAAAGCATTGAGTATTTTCGTATTGACTCTTACACCATTTAATCTCAAAATAATCATCGCTTCATCATGTCTCAATTGAAGAATCTCTTCTCGAAGCTCACAACAGCTCAAGATAAAGAAACCGATTCACAACCACAAACTGTCCTCCCCAAACCCCCTCCCAAGCCCGAAATGTCAGTGACACCACCTCGTTTCCTCATCATCGGTGCTGGATCCCGAGGCCAGAATTACGCTGCCGCAGTCGATAGCGTCTCCAATGGCGTCGTCGCTGCTGTTGCCGAACCTCTCAAGTTCAAGCGAGAGTTAATCGGTAGGACTCACATTTGGGGGGACGGTTCGCCTGGAGAAGGCCAATCATTCCATGACTGGCGAGAGTTTCTTGAGTACGAGCAGGATCGACGAAGAAGAGCTGCAGCGGGAGAAGAGAATGTGCCAGAAGGCGTCGACGGAGTCTTTGTCTGCGTTCTTGATGAGATGCACCGTGAGGTTATCGTCGGCCTCGCACCGCTTGAACTGCACATCATGTGTGAGAAACCTCTTGCATGTTCTCTCCAAGACTGTCTCGATATGTACAAGGCCATGCAGCCCTCACAATCCTCTAAGATCTTCTCTATCGGCCATGTGTTGCGCTATAGCCCCCACAACATCATGCTGCGCAAACTTCTCATTGAGGAGCGTGTCATTGGCGATATCTCGAGTGTCGTCCATACCGAGCCAGTTGGTTGGTGGCATTTCACCCACTCATATGTCAGGGGAAACTGGCGCAACGAAAACACCACGGCTCCATCGCTGTTGACCAAGAGCTGCCATGACATCGACTTATTGCTCTGGCTGCTCTGCTCCCCTGAAAAGGCAGGACAGGGAGAACCACATCTTCCTTCGACTGTTTCATCCGCTGGAAACCTTCATCTCTTCAAGAAAAGTCGCAAGCCCAAAGCCGCGGGAGATGCAACAAACTGCACAAAATGCCCCCTAGGAGACGAAGGCTGCAAGTTCTCTGCAAAGAACATATACCTCGGCCCTAAACTCAAGGGCTTACAAGCCGGCAACAAAAGATGGCCCGTCAGTATCGTCGTCCATGATATTGAAGACTATCCCTCCCAGGAGAAGAAAGAAGAAATGGTAACAAAGGCTCTGGAGGAAGACTACGATGAGTCTACCCCCAAGTCAGAGATCCAGTCCCGCAACTGGTTCGGCCGCTGCGTCTTTGAAGCCGACAACAACGTCTGCGATGATCAGTTCGTCACCATCACCTGGCCTGAGACTACCAAGCCAGCAAAGACTGCAACTCTGCACATGGTCGCCCAAACAACCAAAATCTGCGAGCGCTACTCCAACTTCTACGGCGAGCACGGCGAAGTCCACGCCAACTCGCGGCGCATTGTTGTTGAAGACTTCAACACAGGTGAGATAAAGACACATTATCCTCGAGTTGAAGACCTTGGTCACGGCGGTGGAGATTTAGGCCTTACACGTCAGTTTGTCATGGCGTGCGATCGTGTCAAGAATCATGGCTGGGAGGCTCCTCGTGCACAGGATGAGTTCATCGGATGTACGCTTGATGAAGTCTTGCGAAGCCACGCCATGGTCTTTGCAGCTGAGGAAGCGAGGCTCGGCCGAAAGGTCCTTGACTGGGAGGAGTGGTGGAACCAGGCTGTTGGAAAGCAAATGCAAGCCAACGGTCATGCATAAGATGTCAGCTTGGCAGTGGCTTATTAACTAAAGAGTAATCAATGAAGAAGGGTAATGATGACTATTAACACATGTACCTCACTCCCATGAGCCTCATTGGCGAGTCTAGTGTGTGAATGGATGTATCATGTTTAACTTCGTCAGCCGAATAACCCAAATTAGGTTCGTGTGTAAGGAGGTATATACAAGCATGCAATCAGTACTCATGCAAATCCATTAAATTCTCCTGAAATAAATTCCATCGTCTTTCCAAAAGTCCTGTCGTCTTTATAAATCCCCCCTTCCAGAAAATAAACTCCCTTTACTCCCGTGATACCATTAAAGAAGCGTAAGCCTAGCTCAGCTCAGCACGGTTACCCTCATGTCCAACGGGTTGCACAGCAGGCAACTCCTGAACATGCTGCTGAGGGGAGCCAGAGGTTCCGTCCTTGGGACCTGGGCTGGGTGTCAGTTGAGGAGGAGGTGATGTAGAGGGAGCTCCATAGCCGCCAACACCGTATTGAGCAGGATACTGGCCCTGCTGGCCAAATCCTGGCTGGGCGTAACCTTGAGGCTGAGGAGAGTAGCCGCTGTAACCGGGATGTTGGTAACCTTGGGGCTGGCCGTAGGGAGCCGCCAACGCAGGATCGTATGGCTGCTGGTAGCCACCCTGGGGGTAGTTTGAGGGCACTCCTGAAGGGTAGGCGGGACCAGAGGGAGATGAAGGAACAAAGCTGGCTCCTGGGCTCTGAGGGTGCTGGGCCATTGGGGGAGGCTGTGTGCCATCAGCAGCCGGGGCGGCAGCTGGAGCATTTCTGTTACGACGGCGGAAAAGGAAGAAACCGGCGAGACCGACAAGAGCCAAAGCAGCGACGCCGCCAACGACACCGCCAGCAATGGCACCAACATTGGTCTTGTTGTCGTCATCATTTGAGTCGGCACTCGCAGAAGTTGGAGCAGCGCTGGTCGTTGTAGAAGAGCTATCGTCGGTGGTTGATGAGGGAGTATCGGAGGATGCATCGCTGGTTGATGAGTCGGCGGTCGAAGTAAGAGCCAAGGGATCAGAGAAGAGAAGCTTAGAGCTGGTGTTGCCTCCAGAAGTAGCACAGACGTACAACGTGTAGTCGTCGCCGCCTGATTTACCACCCCAAGTCTGGCATACGGGGTTTGCGCGATCACTGATAGCAAGTTAGCTACATCTCAAGAGTTCGGCGACAGAAACACATACCAGCAGACGGTGTGAGCATCCGTCAAGGTCTTGCAAAGGGCAGCGGATTCAGTGTAGGGAACACAAGCAGTCTTGATCGACTCGCAAGATCTTTGAGTATCGCAGCAGCCGACAAAACCATCAGAAAAGCTGCAAGTGGCTGAGACAGTGTTGATACACGTAAAAGAGTCTGTTGAGAGTTTGTTAGCCATCCAATGCTTTTTAATAGAGCCAGTGGCCTTGTCCATATGATCTCTCTTCAAGGCCATATTGGAGGTTTATTGACTCACTTCCTGTTACACCAAAACCGCAGGTATTATCTCCCAGATCAGCTCGTCGACCCAAGGCAAATTTCATATCCATTGCACCGGCGAGTCTGGGGGCGCCAGTTGGTACGGGTGACCATCCCATGGCGAGCTGGTTTTCCTTTGCTTCTTCACCAAGAACGCCTGTCTGTCGAGGAGGCTCCCATGATGCCTCTTGGTGTGACTTTAACAAGCCGGCGACGACAGGAGAGGTGAACGCTCCGAGAGCGAGGAGGGCAGCAGAGCGATGCATCGTGCTTAAGTGTTGTGAGTCGGTATATATCGATACGATACTCGGTCAGACGTGTCGAGGTGATTTTGCAAATTCGGTTGTTCCTCCGAGATCTTCTCCTGTATATCTGCTAGCTCAGGAGCGAGAGTGCGTTCGACTGCGGGTATATCTTGTGGTGTAGGTGAGTAAGTGCTGTGCAGTGCCGTGCCCATGAGAGGATGAAGCTATTCAACCCTGATTCAAGCAGAAAGCAAGAACCAACTCAAGCAACACAACGGCGAGAAATGTTGGACGATGAGAAGAAGTGCACCAAAGCAGGGGTCAATGGGGGGTTTTGTCTCTCCTCAGGCTGTCGGTTTTGGCAAGTTTTGGCCCCAAGGCGAGAGCGAGAGAGCGGCCATCAATTACACCAGCAGGTACTTTGGGCGCACCACGAGGTACATCGGGCTACTACAGGGCCCCCATGCCACACTAAACGAGATCAATGGCCAGAGGGGACCTGTCTGGGTGCTCCAAAATCACAGCCCCTGCTGGGCCTAGTGAGATCCCTGCACCTAGTGGCGTTGCTGGTTGGTGATCATTGGCCTGAAGGATCTCTAGCGTGCAGAGCTGAACAGGCCCCTGCTCGAATTGGGAGCTTGGTGGAGGAATGGGTTGCAACGTGCCGGTTAGCATTCAGCCTTTTGGAGCTCAGCCCCCAACCATTTTTATAGGTGCTTCAAACGAGGCTCAGTTTCTCGTCGACGGTCGACCCTGGAACAACCCGATGTCGGTTGGTGGTTGGGTCCATTGCTTTGCTTTGCTTTGCTTTGCTTTGCATTGCATTGCATTGTCTGTGATGGAGCGGAGATTGATAGCAAAAAGCCGTTTGGCTGCACAAATTCCGCAACAGACAAGATGCTCTGACTTAGTAATCATGTTTCCCTCTTCCTTTCTCAACAACTGCCCTCAGCATAGCGAGCTTCACCATTGAAGGTGGTTTTGCAACCACTGTCATAGTGACATAACCCTAGTGAGGTTGTGGTGAGCTCCATGCTGAAGCGAAGCTGCTTGATCATGAAAAGAGCTGAGACATTTGAGTGAGATTGTGTTGAAAATGATAGACATCACTAGTTGAGAATCGGCTCTCCTTTATACTTCTTTCCTTCTGATCTGATTCCATGCCAAGCGATATCCTAACCAGGGATGAATACCCTTATGTCTGAATTGGAAACTTCCGAGCGTTGACGATGGATCAACAGCATTATACTACTACTACGAAAAGAGGTAGTTTTTGAAGACAGGACCAACAACATCGCACGTTTGAATACTAGATGGGGCCAAGTCAGTTGAGTTCTCCATCAGGACGGGATCCTCACCGCGCTTGAAATTGAAGACAGAACCAACGACATTCTATAAACGAGGCTGATGGAGTATAGAGGCGGAATGATCACCGTTCTACGATACAGCCACACGGGAGTTCTGCCATAAGACTATGAAATCTTATGTAATTCTAGCTTTCGGGTAAAAGGGCTATATATATAACTAGATATGAGAGTAAGGTAGATGTGCTTGAAATCTCTATGGAGTGTGGTATGTCTTCATGTAACCACTACACATCTAGTTTACATTTTACAGTGCTATTATTATATGTAACCATAAAGCTATTCCGCGGACAGCTTTGCACTAGATAAACCTTCGTGACTGCTTTGTCTGCGGGAACGCGGTCTCGAATTCATTTTATGTGTGTACGCACAGCCGCTGGACTATTTCGGCCAGGGCTGGAACAGAGAGGCCGTTGTGATTTGTTAGGTCACTCAGATAGGTTCAGCAGGTTGGCCAGCTCACGTCAAAACGTCTTTTATTGTTTTCAATGAGGAAATACCCAGTCAAGATAAGTCAAACTGTCCCGAGTTGCCGAAGTTCAATTTATACAAATGTCTGAAGGATATTCTGGCTTGTCGATGTTCAGAAAGCGGGACCGATCTCAAGGTCGCACGATCTGCACTATATGAAGGGTATTCCAGTCCAATAAGGGCTTTTAATGTGAAACTCCTTCACATTGATACTGAATTTCTCTGTGTTCATGTTGCAATGCGTTGTTTATGTCGACTTCGTCTCCGTGAGGGGCATGAGACAGCTGTTCTCGAACTATACTCCAAGCTCATGGTGGCACAACAGAAAGAGACTACTGTAGGAAGCCGGGCGGCTATGCCTCAGGGTCCATCGTTGGCCACCATCAGCGAGTATCGATCCATTGAATCGTTTTCATCAGATCGCCAAGTCAAAAACGTTTGGTTTCCAAGCGCAAGCGCAGCCACACTGACTGCCCTGCTCCGCAACCGCGGTGATCCATTTCATGTCGACGACGTGATTCCCCTGCAATTAGAGAGAATAGAAGCGCTTCTCCATATCAGTGATAGCCTGCTATCGGGTACTTTGGAGGTACTTGACGGTGACCTAGAGCGCACCATGGGCCCCAATTGGCTAGGCGAATCAGACGAGTTTCCTGTGATTTCCGTAATGTGGCCCGCTTACTTTAGCTTTTGACGTAGATTGCCGTATGCGCCTTGTTTGTGAGTGGTCCTCGCACAGGTGGCCCAGAATAGAATGTGGTGCTCCGAGTTAAGCTTGATGGTTAAGGTCAGAGGTTATCTTGAGCTTCGTCACAGTGTAGCCATAACTGATAATCTTTACTGTTCTCAACAGCCCAGCCTGACTGTGCTCAAAATGAGGCTCTCCTACGATGTTGCAACTGCAACTGTTGCATTCGATTCACCGCCGACAGAGTGGCAGTGGCTAAGTAATGCGCCCGGTGCCGAGGAGTGGACATACGAGACATGGTTAACCAAGCCTCCAAGGTACTGTATGGAGGTAGACTTCCATGGGTGCGGAAGCACTTCAGCCCAATTCCGCATGGTCCCTCGACACCGGCGCTCACTAAAATCTGACACTGAGAGCAGCGTTGGGTCTCATTTGAGCCGAGTTATCTGCCCATTCTTCATCATCTCAACAGGCGAACTCTTTGGTAAATCGCAGGCGCAGAAACTAGGCGTTTATCGACCAGTAGACCACAAGCTAGCCACGCACAGCATAGCGCCAGCAGCAAAAGGAAAAACGGTGGTGCAGCTAATTTCACGAGACGCGATACTTGAATGAGGACATGATTGACAGTGAGTGAGATGAATGAGACGAAATCTCTGCCTGGCCGGGCGGATGCTGGTGCCGCCAGATAAGGTGCGGAATTAACGATCTGCAATGTGAATCCTTCGAAACAACTTATCGGCCGACTTCACAATCTACCTTGCTCTATACAGTTCGGTATAATAAGCGGCATTGAAATCACTGAGCTCGAAATAGAAAACAAATTAATACAGTAGCCACGGCCTAGAACACGGGAGATTTCATCTCCTCCATCTCCAGTTGGCCGTTGCAGTTCAGCCTTGAATTTCTTGGCCTGTCACCAAACACAAGCCACGGCGAGACTAATACGAGACTAATGTAATTTGCAGGCTAGTGCATGTCTCTCCTCTCTCTGGCAACCAAAAAAAGCCTTGTCGGTTCAATAGTCGCATGTGGCTGCAGCAGCTCCTTTCAGAAGCAAACATGCCATTGCTGTTAACGTTACTATCGAAGTTTATAGCTGGGGAGCCCTGCAAGCTGAATAAGTCGCAAAAAACCATCTTTCTCGTCGGTCTTGTCATGCGATGTTTTCCACGGAGTCTCCGATTACAAACGAGCTCAAGGGTCAACATGAATAATACCCCAGTTTGCCTTGTGGAGTAGAGGTTGGGTCTGTGGAGATGACCCAGAGATTCGTTTTCAATACGGTACGTATACGGCAAACCCCTGTAAAGGGATCTGGGTGCGGTAAGAAATAATCCGCACATTTTATAGGCATGGTAACACAGAAATACAGAGATATCTCTTGCTATAACTTCATCAAGAACTGCTCAAAATTCCCCTGATTTTATTCATAAATTTAGGTATTTATAAGTTTAGGTATTTCTTAACAGATATTAGTCCTAGATACCTCATTCCATTTGAAGAGATAGACTACCTTTGGTCTGCGGATCATTATCCCTGCCCAAGCGCTTACCAATACGTCCCAACACCAAGGCTCTCCGGACATTCCACGGAACAGCGAGATTTCAAAGCTTCATCATGAAATCGAGATACGCAGCCTTGACCCGTATTTGGGAACAAGAATCGATAGAGACAACGACAATGATGAGATCCAATTGGCTAGTTCGCCAACAAGCACTCACTTATAGGGTCACGTCTCAGTCATGCTTAGAAGAGCACACTTTGTCATGGAGTCCGATCAAAGGATGAAGAAACGAGTATAAAAAAAAAAAGTGTCTCTCTTGCTATACATATTATTATCACCGTCAAGCAATCAAACGAACAAGCAAAAGAGATAGCCTCTCGAAAACCATCTAAAGCGACACTAAACTCAACGCAGTTGCAACTACCAACACCTCTCACCAAGATGTCTTCTGAACCCCAGCCCCTTGCTCCCATTAGGCGATTCATCACCACCCACGATGACAACGGAAACGCCATCTGGGATGACACTATCCCCATTGAAGTCCAAGGGAACCGCGTCGGCGGCTTCACAACCCACGTCTCATACGTCAACGAGGACGCTACCAACACCCTGACTGGTAACAACGACCTCAAGGCCTACAGAGAGAACCCCGGCGGGAAGGATCTTTGCCCGGAATCTGGCTCTGTCCTCCGAGTCGTCGACTTCTGGCCCGGTTTCCCTGCTGTCCTGCATCGAACTGCCAGTGTAGACTATGGTATTATCATGGAGGGCGAGATTGATTGTATTCTTGACAACGGAGCCACGAAGAAGTTCCGTAGAGGTGATATTGTCGTCCAGAGAGGAACCAATCACGCTTGGAAGAACACGGGAACTGAAGTTTGTCGCATCTGTTTCACTCTTTTGTCCTCTCCTCCAGTCAAGATCCAAGGCAAAGAGCTCGAGGTACATGGTCTCGCCGATTTCCCACGACTGGCAGAACAATTTCCTGTCTGAGGGAGGCACAGGCTCACCACAGGATGAGAGAGAAAACAAGAGTGTATTGGTACAACTATCATGGTACACCGCTGGATCCTAAACTGCTCGCCCCTTCAGGCGGGTTGCAGAAACGTCGGGATTAAGGGAAGGGTGCCATAAAGATTAGGATAGTTTTCCTAAAGTCTTGGGACCTAAATGCCTAGTTATTTATTCAATAGGCTTTTGTTTTCCTGGTTATTTTCTGGCCACCTGCACTTGAATACAAGATCATACTTTCCTTTTCCATTATCCCGTCCTTTGATACTGTGAATCTCATGCCATTCCGTGAATAACCATGACGAAAACATTACCACCCTCTAATAATTTTGTTGTACTCCTCCGCGAATAGAAACGATAGTGGGCGGCGCAGGCGTCTCTTAATGTCATCAAACTGGCTGTCGTTCTCTTTGGTGACTAACCCATGACGTACCATAAAGTCCAACATCACCAGCCCGCAGTTCGGCTTCCATGAATTGGCCTTCAGGCTTCGCCTCACTTGAGGAACGTTCATGGCTTCAAAGCTCTCGATCCCGGGCTCCTTTCCTTGCGGGCAAAATTTTGGGTTGACGATTTTGAGATCATAGATAATTCGTAGTCCGGGCTCCAGGTGATTCTCACTAAGATCGCCGGCGCAGCTGTCCTTACAATCGAAATATGTAATATCCGAAACCCTCTCCACGGATCCAACATATACAGGATCTGTTTCCCTGTCGTCAGAAAACACCCTCCGAGACTTCATATCGATTCTAAACCCTGCCTCTTCCATGGCCTCACGCGCCAACGTCAGGCAAGGAGCTAATGACCCATCGATTTCGTCGCTGAAATCCACACCTCCAGCAACAATCTGATCCAGCATGCCAGGGTAGCTGTAGCCAGGCCCCTTGGAACGATGCGCGACCCAGATGCGATCAATGGTCTCCTTGCCATATTCCTCTTTTACTTGGTAGACATTGAGGTGTACTCCCACTGTGAGGACGCCCAGGAGACCCCGTGCTGGTAACGGAATGTGAATACCCGTAATGTCAATGCTTTTGTTTCCCGGAACTAGGTGCAGCGGGGAAATGTCTCTTGGTTGATCGCTCCATTCAAGAGAGCTGGGGAATTTGCTTGCGTTGCTATCCAAGAGTCCGAAGAAGGCGATCCTACAGGCTTCTGAGGGCTTGTACTTCTGTCCATTGGGTTTGGGGATGCTCGTAACAAGGGTGATTCTCCGAACCTCATGGTCTTCGCCATCACGGTCTTCAATAGTAAACCATTGGGGGTCCCAGTACAGCCCGTTTCGGACGTCGTCCAGGACAAACCCCACAGCCTCGTTGACGCCTTCGATGTAGAACTTCCACAGTTTTGTGATAGTATGATCGTCGATTTTGTTGGCCTTCTCGATAACACTGTGCAACGTGTCCATGATAACTGGAGTAGGCGTATGCTTTTGGTAAATAATTTTGCAAGCCAAAAATGGTTCGAGGCGCGGCGAGGCCGTAGCCGGAAATGGTGGATAGGCGAACTTTGTTGAAGCCATGATGAAGGTAGATAACGATGAGGTGAACTTAGGATACAATGAGATGAACTTGGGAAGAAAGGATCTGGTGATGCAAACAGCCGGGACATGAGGTCAAAAAAGGATCGTTGTTGAAAAAAGCCCAGCCTGACAGTGAAAAATCCGATTGCGCTTGCATGGATTGGATGAATATAGACACCCATGAAATACCTAGGGACTGCCTTCCACCCGTAGGTAATCAATTGGTCTGGTCCGTGAACCACTGCCTCGGGTGGTCACTGCCTTTTTTCGACAAACAATTCGTCACGATGCAGGAACTGGCAGGAACAGGCTGTGAAAATTGGTTGGCAAGCATCGACGCGTAAGGTGAGGAAAGGTCCTTTCCCTTGGTATTTGTAATCGTGAGCTCTGATCTGAGAAGGAACTCAGCTCAGCCCAGCACAGGGAACCCTTCCCCCTTGTGGTCAACCGTTGGCCTATTCCGAGTCATGAGGACGGTTTGTGTGTAGTTGGTGCAACAGGAGGCTTGTTTATAATTGAGCGCGTGCGTAAAATTGACTGTGATTGATATTGTGTGTGATTGTGACGGAGGGGCTGGTCTGACTATTCCCTGCGAACCGGTGAGTTAGTGAGTCCATATTTGTCCTGAAAGTGCTGTAGTCGTCAGGTTTAGTGTTTCATTATATGTTTAACATGCATTTCTTGCACCCAAGAGAGCTGGGCTTGCGCGAATAGAAAGTCGATCAACTGTCTTTGTACCCAGATGAACTGGATTGGATGTGACGAGATGTCCAGTTAATAGTCTCACATTTCATCCCCGTACCTTACCTTATCTCACATTCGATAGGTGCTCTAAAGCGGGACGGGACATGACCCGGACACCCGCCCGCTCGCCCGCAGAACAGGGGGCTCCAGCCGCTTGATGGCGTTTGGGGACGCATGCAATATAAAAACTACTTGAGTCTCACCTAAATTTAGCTAATAGTTTTAGGTACTTCCTAACAGATATTAGCCAAGCAAGGTTCCTCAGCTGGTGTGCCTATTATGTCGTTGATGGCAAATGATATATCTGATTTCGCGATATCATTACTTGGACACGAGATGATTATGACAATCTTTTCCGTCTCGATGAGCTTTTTATTTTCTTTTTTGACTAAGTCATTCAAATTGTTGTTATGAAATCAACGATCGTGATTCTCTCGTACTCCCTCGGTACCATCGACCAGGCCTGCGGTTCCCTCTCATTCCAGTAGAGTGCTCCTCACCGGGGTTTCATGTGTGCCTATGTGACACTGAATATGATATGAAATGAAATATATAGAATAAAATGAACTGAAGCAAAAAAAAAAAAGCATTGATGAATGCTGTCCTCGTACGCCTGTCCTGTGCCTGTGCCATTGCCCGTATGTTATTGCCCATGATTGATTCGTGTCAAATACACTGACTGTTTTTGTCGGTTTTGTTTTGTCATCTCAACTTCCCTGTTCATAATCTTACATAAATAAACGCCGTAAATGTCGGTATCGTAATAACCACCATCGTCGTCGTGTTCTGGTCTCTGGTGAGCGATCTCTGGTAAATGATCTCTGATGAGCCAGCATCTTAGTGAGCCGCAGCGTGACGGGCTACTCCAGGGCCCGGATAAGTCGCTGCCTTTGCAATAGAATGATCGTAGAGTCTCGAACCAGCCGATGCGGCAGCGGCAGCGGCTGCAGCTGCGGTGGTCGTGTCCTCGAGAGTATGCCGTGCGAGTACCGGTGTAGACAGTGTCGCCGTCGTGGCACAAATGTTACAGAGCTCCATCTGAGGCTCAGGGGTAAGGCAGTAGAAAGGGCTCGAGCATTTACGAGCACAGCGGGTGAAGTCGATAACCGTCTCGCCAAGGCTATGGCGGCACTCCTTGCACATCCGCTGGGCGATTACGGTATGGCACATGTTGATGAAATTGTGGTTGGTAGTACGAAGAGAGGAGTATGTGGTAGTATGAAGTAGAAGTATGTAGGGAGTATGTAGAGAAGTATATGTTGTAGTATGCAAGATAGGATAGGATAGGATAGGATAGATAGGAGGGACGGGAGATATGTAAAGGCGTTGAGATGTGTAGAGATGCAGGCGAGATGCAGGAGTAAGGTTGTTGATAGAGACGGCCTGAAAGCTTAAAAGAATATTATTGAAACGGTAAAAAGCCTGGTTATTTAGTCTTGTAACAGTAACACAGAAATGGTCAGGCCTCGATGTGTATCGACAACGTCAGCACGCAGGGGCGCAGCCACGATTGTTGTATATATTGTTGAGGGAGGCTTGGACGTATCTCAGGCATGTGTAGAATGTGTGTCGATGATCGTTTTTATCCAACCAAACAAAAAGAGAAAGATTCTTAGGGGGGCTGTAGGTCCCTTTTAACCTTTGGTAAATCTTCCGTAAGATTTACAAGTCTAGTCTCGGGCGAAAAAGACCACGAGTGACAGTTGCATGACGCACGCAGAGAAGGTAGTGGTCGTTGGAATAATAAAGTTAGGTTTTGGTCAAAAAGGGAGAAGACATGGAAGCAAGGCAGTGTGTGTAGGAATTAGACAGTGAGGGGAGACAAATTGGAGGGAGTATGTGTGTGACCATCGAACGCCATCAGATGACTGTTTATCTCCTCAAAGGGAAGACTCGGAACAGAATTTGGGGAAGTACAAACCAATGTTTTCCAGTCAGTAAAAGAAGGGTGTGTGATGAAGAGAGAGCGTGTCGCCAGCTCAGCAGAACAGCTCAAGAGGGCCTCAAGTTGCTCAACGAACGGGGAGTGGCCGAGAAAGAAACAATTGTCAGCCCAGAGGATGTCAATTCGAGGTTCTCGACTTTTTTGTTTTCCTGAAAGCGTGTGCCATGTGTCGTGCTCTACCAATTATCACCAGGGAACGATGCATCCGTGACCAGCAAAAAGAACCTACCTACATATGTACTTCCCCGCATCGCATTGCATTGCCATCCGCGAACGAACATCGAAGGGCATTGACTAATAAATTGCAAGGTACGAGACGGAGGTAACCTTGGCTGTTGAGGCTACTGCAAGGGTAGGCGCTCAGTGGCACTCACAGTGAGGCACTTTTACGACGGAGCAACGGGTATTGTCGCTTTTTCTATCAACATGGCAATGTCTGGCAACTCGATAGGACGACACGCGTCTCGGCTTGTCTTGTCTTCTCCTCTCTTGACTCCATTCCTGGGGTATAATTTTCGCGGGGAAGCTCTCTGATAGGTATGGCCAAGCACTGACCATATCAACTATCCTTGGCGCGCACCCCAAGCTTGGCATTCTCATTCTAGATGGGCTTTTGCCTCATACATAGGTACATACACTGATACAGTACACAGGCAATGTACCTTATCTCAATCACATGGCATTTCCATGATCTCTTATCAAGAATAACCTGACTAGGCGAACCATATTACTATTTTCACGTCATGTCTCATCATGATACCGTGAATAATACAGTGCATACCGATCCAGTTCGTCAGAACTGATAACCTGTAAAGGGCGTCCTCTGGTTTGCTGCGGGGTCTTTGCCCCTTGCTCAAAGTGCCTGTCAAAAACACGGGATGATGTAGAATCAACGTGAGACAGGGGGAAATCGTCCGCCTGCATGTTCGATTGTACATACGGTACGGTACATGATGTGTGTGAATATCCAGACGAACCAACGTTGCTTCTTCCATTGCTTTCTTTTCTTCTCTCAACGCAAATCACCGGCCCAATTCCTCCGTCTATCATGCAATAGCCATCTCGATCAGATTTCACAAAGAACGTGGCTCTCACCTGATCCATATACCTGATGCCCACTTGCCAAGGTCTTGTCTCTTTAGAGACTCCATCTTCCGTCATCAACAAAAGTATTAACTTATTTCAGTCTTATAACTATGTTGGTTGCCCCCGATTGCCATGCTTTGGTCCTGCATGAAGCCAAAGCGCCGGAGTGTCATTGCTCCAGGCGTCGCATTTCTACTGCACCACCTCCGTCATCTTCCAGGCCAGCCATCCGCATTGACTTCGGTCCCAACTGGTCTCCCCGAAGGTCGCCCATCGGCCATATGAGCTCTATATGGGCTAATAAGCAGCCATGGGGATTTCCTGAGAATCTTCGTGACCTCTTCGCTGGCTCCATTCGATTTATTGAGTGACAACGCATGGTAACCTCTGGTTATCCAACGTAGATGATTCGTTAGTGATACTCTGCGATGGCAATTGCGGTTAAGAATGGCATAAACTATTGATGTCGGTACCTGTGAATTCACTCATCAGAGCCGTCAGTGTTGAACTTTCTGTTTGCGTGAGGCGGACTCCACGGAAGCGCCATGCCGGACATATCAACTTAGAAGCTCTCCATGCTATCACTGTCCAGATGTTACAGAACACCAGACGAGGCGCAACGCACTGTTTGGGGGCTAGCCACGTTGATCTTCCTAAACCTTGTGGTAGATCCAGCCACTTCTGACGAACAGGTTTCGGGTTTATTCCTGAGATCAAGGCTTTGAACGGGCCGATTCTATTGGCTCTTCTGTATTCAAGCTTCAAAATGATGTGATCTTGGTTCTTAGCTACTGTGACTACGTATCAGCCGCAAGAGGATTGGCTCTCCTAAATCACAGGAGCAGCGGACATGATGTTGTTTATGGCGTAGGGCCCATAATAGAGATAAGATGATGCCAAGTTGGGTGGCTTCTATGAAATGAATTCTTATCCCATCTAAGGGTCAAAGAAACCCCCGGAATCGATCTAGGTATGCATATCTATTTTATGCCTACTAAGACAATAAGATATGCTAGACTTATGATATTAGATCTTCGTACCGTACTATCTATGCTATAATATTCTAATGTCTATGTAAGTCATTTAGATAATCTATTGTAATTTATAGAAGCTTCTACCATTGACGAACGTTATGTGCTTTCCAATTTTTCCTTGGACCCAGTGACTCACCTATGAGTCTAAAACACTGTAATTCAAAGACATATGTAGCTCGTGGACGCTATCATACTCGACCAAGAACAATATCCGCCCCCAAAAGACATCATTCGAGGATCAAAATTATGTCACCGAAAGAGAGCATCGGTTAGCACAACCCATACCGTAACTAAGGTAATTGGTTAAAAAAACAATCCGGATATGGCTCCCGGGTAGGCAACGCTCGAAATGAGGTTCTGTACCTCAACACTCAAAGTAAGCTACCTAGTGAACCTGCTAAAAATCGATTTGCCTAGTGACGGAGAAAGGACAACTCTTGAGTGAGAGATATAACTCGGAATAAAACGTCCGGGTTCACTGGCTACTAAATACATCATCCTATTTACCTTGCTCTGGTGTTTTCAAACTGTGGTGCCTTGTTGTGTGACAGCATCAGCGATGTGAACACATTGACTGCAACATATGTATGTACAAGTAAAAACCACACAAATATTACCAGGTAGGTTCCCCTGCAATTCAAGGTAATTTTTATTTTATGTCATCTAAGAAATACACTTTGACCTTTGCGATGCCTAATACGGCACCCTGCTATGCTCAAAGAGCTGTGGAGAACAGATGGTAAACACCTACAACCCAATTGGCTAAGGGCTCCAAGTGCCTTACGTAAACACCCGCGGACCGGCGACAACCTCACTTGGTTGATTTGGGTGCGGCTTCTTCCCACGAGAGACTCACGATCAATCGCTCAATTGAACGCTGCCCAACCCGCCCAACATGTTCGTTGCACGACAGAGGGTAGCCGGCGTGGCTCGACAGCTGCAAAGGACAGCGCGAACCTACGCCTCCGACGCCCATGCCCACCACAAGGCCCCCGAAGTCAACGAGTCGTTCAGCGTACGTCGAGTCCAAACAGCCCGCCCGCCATCTTCCAAGGCACCCGAATGGCCTCAATTGCAGAAAGAATACTAACTCTAGCTACTAGACTGGATCTCTCCTCGCTGTCGGCGCTTTCTTCGGCTCCGTTCTCGTCTACCAGTTCGCCCCCAAGGAGGGCGAGCAATCGGCAATTCTCAGCCTCATCGACAAGTACACTTCGCGCGGCAAGGATTGGGAGGATATCAACGCTCTTCACACCAAGGCCATGGAGCAGGCTGGTTACGACCGAAACCTTTTCGAGAATGGAGGAAACAAGCACCGATTTGTTGATGTTGCCTACCCCGAGTTCGTCCACCTCATACCACCTGCCATTGTCCAATGGAGAACAGACAGGAAATAGCTCTTGCAAGATGGATTGCTAACCGAAAAAATAGGGCAATGACCTCGTATGCTCCGCGAAACAACGCTGCTGGTCACCTCGCCAACATGGACTACGTTGTTGAGCACTACCGACAACAGCATCTTAAGGAGGAGGAGCGAAAAGTAGCCAAGCTGGCCCAGAAGCAGGAATAAGGGCTGTACACTAGACGTGAATCGGATACATGAATTCATTTTTCATTGAGTTATCAATCGCAGTTCCCTTGTGGACTGCACTGTGCTTGCCCAAATGGTTCTCTGCCGTTAGTTTGTTTGCTCTTTCACTCTTGCTTGCCAGGTGGGTTACAGAAAAATCGGGATCAAGGTATAGGTAGGTAAGAACAGGCAGGTAAGGGTGTCATAAAGATTGGGATAATTTACCTAAGTCTTAGGGCCTAAATACCTCCTACTCTGTTGAGATTCACTTTCTTCCTCCATACTCACATCGTTCAACATCAGTCATCAACATTCGTCGTCAACATCACTCATCATTCATCTTCAAATTTTGAATCCAATCATCGTTTGCAACATCATTCGCTTACAATACTCATTACTTCTCTTCTCTATTTCACCCATCCTTTGAGCTGAGTCGAAATGTCGGGATCCAACTTCTATTACGGCGTAAACACCCCTGACGATATGATGCGTACCAACAATTTTGCGGCTGATGTTGAGGTTCGTCCGACGAACACCAATCGCGGTGTTGGACTATATGCCGTGCGAGATATCCCACGACGTCAAATAATTGTTCAGGACTACCCATTGCTTGCCGGCTACTATCTCAGCATACTTCGAGCGTAGAACTCTGCGGGTGCTACCAGACGCCAAAATATCGCAGATACCTTTCCTATCTTGCGTGGAATACCGAGAGTCGCCCAACTGAAGCCACGGGACTTGCATGCGCAGGAGCTTGAGCGATTCAGGGCAGAGTACGCCTTTTCGGAGCCCGCGGGTAGAAAGGCCCTGATTTACCATATTGCTTCAAAGATCAACCATGCTTGCCCCCGATGTGCCAATGCAACATGGAGGGTTGACGCGGAAGATCCCTGGATGATCCGAGTAAGAGTTTCCCGTGATGTCGAGCCGGGCGAGGAAATCTACGTCCATTATGGGAAACCAGTACCATTTGGATGTGCGGTATGTCAAGCACCGCTGGGAGAAGATCTTACAATGTTCAGAAACAAAGTCAAGGCGAAGGTAAAAAATTGGACCAGCAAGGTCAGCAAGGCCAGCAAGGACAAGATAAAAAATTGGACCAGCAAGATCAGCACGTTGTTTCGAGCGGACAGCGAATTCGGCAAGGTCCTGGAAAAGGATGATGTCACCGAGGGCTGAATCCCTTCACTTCTCACGGTGGGAAATTTGAGAGAAATAAGGTTGAGCAGAGGTTTAAGAAGCGTCATCACATTTCATTAAGCATGAGCAACAGTTGAGGGTAGTTAGTCATCAAGCGGACAATGCTCCTTTATTGTACTATCATGGTACCCATTGTCATTCAGTAATTTTGATAGATGTTTTGCCCATCCATCAGAACCAGTCCTTTTCGCCCAAAATGTCCGTGAATGCAGAAACCACCCAAGACCGCAACCTTCTTACTTGAGGGGAATGAATCGAGAAGAGTGCGTGGCACCAATACCGGGCCTACCGTGCTTGACAGGCTTGCTGGAGAGAGGGTCAGTGATGTTTTACTTGTAGCAGATGCAGTAGTGACGTACTATGAGATAGAGAACTCAGCCAGGTAGTGACCAACCATCTCAGGCTTGATCTCGACCTGGTTGAACTCCTTGCCGGAGTAGATGCCAATGACGCTACCAATCATCTCGGGGACGACAATCATGTCTCGGAGGTGGGTCTTGACGAGGTCGGGCTTCTCGTTGGGCTGAGCCTCCTGCTTGGCCTTTCGGAGCTTCTTGATGAGACCCATGGGGCGGCGCTTCAGGCCACGGTTGATCCTGCGGCGGGCACGAGCGTGGACAACATCGCGGAGCTGGTCAGAGGAGAGGTCGAGGAGCCTGTGGAGGGGAGGAAAATCACAAATCAGCATGGGGTCCGTTTCGCTCGGGGCTGCGTTCCTCGCAACTTCATTTCATCTTTTCCATCATCGAGGCGCAGAATTTCGTGTGGTGGCAACATACTGGTCAAGGTCGATTCCTCGGTAGGAGAACTTTCGGAACGCTCTCTTTCTCTTGAGCTCGGCGGCCTGCTCGGCGTCCTATTACCCAGCACACATGTCAGTCAAGCTCTCTTTTGTATTTTGCGTCTATCGGTTTCCATGATCGTGCGGGCGGGGAGTCGGTGGGTGTATTTGTTCTATTTCCAGAGGGAGGGGATATCTTCGAGGGCACACGTACGTATTCGTCAGCCATGATCGCGGTGTTGTGTTGATTGAATTCGCTGGTCGGGGAGCAAATTGGGCCGGGGATGGAGTGTGGTTGATTTTGGCTGCTTGTCGCTAAAGCGATTGAGTGAAGGGCAAGAAAACCCTACTCAGAATTTCACCCCTCATCATGTGACCCACGAAAATGGTGTAGTCGGAAGAACTAGCCCCGCGGCTCCGAGGATTATGGGGAGGATTCATTGGTCGAGTTGGGGCCCAGGTGGGTTAGAGAATTAAGGTAGGGTGTCATTAAAGGTTAGGATAGCTTACCCAGAGTCTTATGGCCTAAATGCCTAAATATTTATGTCAGTAGACTCCTGGTGTCCTGGTTATTTACTGGACCACCTGGAGCCATAAGCTACACCAATCCTACCTAATTCTGTTTCTAACTTTAGGTATTTCTTAACAGATCTCCGACGTCTGGAAATCCGAGACTGCTGAAGTAGCAGAAACTCATCAAGACAATTTCAACTCACTGTCAACGCATTTTATACTGGCAAATGAAGAGTTGTTACTCGATGAATGATTTCCAACTTGAATTTTTGGAAACCGTCTCACCATTTCAGCACCATGTTCCATGAAACTCACAGCATGGTCTTTGTTATGCCTTTGTTCTGAAGCTATTGACCTATCTTGATTTAGAATTCAATCGTTTGCAATACCCATTACTTGTACTCACCCGCTATGATGCTCGTCAACCATTTTCCGCATGTTCCAAGTTAGAAAATAATCGGCACACTTTAGTTATACCATGTTATACAAGGACTACCTTGACCTTACCTAACCTTACCTAAAAGTTTAGGTATTGCTTAACAGATATTAGCATATAATTCTTCTCAGTGTGCCTATTATTTTGCAACCTGCCTGGCTGGACAGAAGGATCTTCGCACTCATCAAATGATAAACCGTAGAAACTCTTACACCGGTAGTTGTCGTCAATCGCCAACTCAACTCCCGGTGAGCATCAACTAGGACTGGATCTTCAATCATCTAGCCGTATAAGTGCTTGCCTTGGCATGTGCTACTGTAACCTTATTGGCAGTTTGCCCGTCACCAGCCAACATCTCTCGGCAGCCAACCGAGCTTCTGAGCAATTCTGGTCTTTCCCTTTGCATCTCCGTCTGAAAAATGGATGCTAATTGGGATAAAGAAGCGAGCACGTCCAGCCAAGCCTCGCGGCTCGCTTTCATCTACGCATCTTATGATTATTATTGATCGATTGTCACCTCTTCGTATGGTTTCGTCCTACATTGGCATTGGCGGTGCAACGCCAAAAGTATCAAGTTTACTGGGCATTGTGCTTTGACTTTACACTGACCTTGACAAATCAGCCATTCTTTTTTTTCTGCTAGTCGAGGATTAACGGAAAACAGATCTCATGACTGATAAATTGCGGCCAAGACGGAAATCTCTGCCTTTTTATTTAGGGAAGAGAAATGGGTATTTCTTGGTGGTGGGCTTGGTGTGCAGGTTCCAAGACTTCCAAGCCGGCGTATTCGGCACACACCAACACGGCCTTCATTTCCCGCGTCAGAGATTCTCAAATGCCCAGAAATCCGATACTCATCAGCCAAGACCGTGGCACTGGGGCCAAAAGGCTCGGCTGATGAGCATTGGCTCGCGCCACCTGCTAGGCATTGGTCATGGCATGGTCATGGGCTCCAATATTCACTTCGGCCATAACAATCAATGATGGCTTGCGTCTGCCTTATGATGGACGGTGATCTATGGCCAGCCAGCATAAACTTGGACCTTATTTGAACGACTATCCACGGCCGCAGCATGAATGAGTCGTAGGTAGGTTGAACGCCTGAGTTATGAGCGAGCCGTAACCCAACGAATGCCCAGACTCTCAGCGGCCAACGTGGACAGTGTTTCGGTGCAATCCAGGCCTTGGCGTTTCTCGGCATCCACCTGTGATAAGATTTCGCCAAGACTTCAAAGGCCTCAGAAGGGGGAACACCAACGCTACCTTACGCTACTGTATCCGTACCGCTCGCTCGCTCTTTGCTGGCATGGTATGGGTATGGGCTTTGCTTGGCTGATTCTTGTCATTTCTTGGGTACGAACCTTCTTTTCTCTTCATTCATTTGTCACCATTTTCTTGTCTTTCCTGTCTGGTTGTTATATATCCCCATCAGTTCGTGCACCTAGGTACCTTCGACTTCTGCCCGTATGGCCTTCGACATCGCCAAATCCGCTGCCCTCGATCGTGATCACGCGTTCGTTTCTGTCTGCAGCTGAACCATAGCCAAGTTTCTCTGCCTGCGCGAACCCCCCACTGGGACTTGTTTGTCTGTTCAGCCCTGCGAATACTTATACTTCCCACGCGCCTTTCCAACGAGAACACGAACCATTGGTCGCCTTGCCTAGCACTGCATTGCCGGATGGATAATAGTGACGGTCGTCATTGAATCGCCGAGTTGACTGCAAGCAAAGCCCTTGTGGTGCGGCTTGTAGTCGAGTCGGCCTGGCATTAAGCTACTGCAATTATTCCAACATATTGTAATCATCCTCCAACATGTCTTCAATTGAGGACGATGAGTCCACATCTGGGTTATCGTCTGCTGAGCCATCATCAACCACCTCTATGTCCGACCCAACACCTTCTCCGACAACGCTTGTGATCGCACCGTCGCCTACCAAGAACGATCTTGATGACGACGAAACATTCCCACCGATGACTACGCCTTGGACTGCCCCATCTCGTTGCACATGGACTTATGATCCAAACCAGCTGCCAAAGTCTGGTTCTGACGAACTCGCAGCAATGCTTGATCTTCAACCAATTCCTGGAGCAAAGTCCTTGTCATGCTATCCCGATTCCATGTTCGACGGTGACCATACAGGGGTCTATAGTCCAGGCACTTGCCCTCATGGATGGACCACTGTATCACTACGCGTGGATACCAAAGAGAACCGAGACGAGGAGACAACGACAGCTATTTGTTGTTCATCGTAAGTCATGAGGAAAGTGTGTTACGTCGTAGCATTCTAACTGTAGTAGGGAGTACACCCTTGATGGCAATCTATGCAAGCGTTCAGTCTCTTCTGTATTAGCTGTTCCTTACACATACAACCAGACAGCTCAGACATACGACGCTGTATCAGACACACCGACTACTCTGTACGGCGCATCAATTGCTGTGTACACTATTAGGGCTCTATTCAAGGACCGTGATAAGGATGCACTGGGACTTAAGGATGAGGATGACATTCCCGGCATTGAGCCTCATGACCAATCTTTGCCTTTGAGTGCACGTATTGGTATTGGTGTTGGCGTTGGTGTCTTCGTACTGCTAGTGATTGGAGCAGTGGCGTTTTGGCTCATTCGCAGAGAGCGAAAACGAACAGAGAAGAAGCGAGCTCACGAACTCAACTCAGTGGACAATATGCGTCACGCTCCAACAGGACCAGGAGATAATTTCTACGCTGCTGCGGACGCCAACCACCGACGGGATAGGAGTGGTGCAGAGCCCCCTCCAGCTTACGAGGCTGCTACAGACTCAAACAGCATGACCGAGAACGACAGCCGTCTTAGCGAGGATACGGCAACACGGGATGATGAGATTAGAGCGCTGCAAGTCAAGAAAGAGGCAATTCAGCGTCGCATAGAAGAGCTGGAGCGCAGTGAAACACTGTCCCAGGAAGACAATCGCCAGGAAGACAACGGGCGGAACTAAAAATAAACGAAACTCTAGTGCGAATGGTCAAATCCGGGAAAGAGAAGAGAGCGAGGATCATGACTTGGACGGGAAACGGCCTACTACCTTACACCTATGATACCACTTTGCGCGGCCGTAGCATGTTGCTATGAGCTTTTGTTCTTTATATATACAACTAAACTACCTTGCAGGAGGAAATATCCCAAAAGATTTCTTGGAGTACAGCGGTTGGGCGGGGATTCATTTTTCAAAATAAAATTTAATATTGAGCTTTTGTATGCTTGGTTTAATGCTGTGACTGGTATAGTTGGAGTGATCATGGCTCTTTTTGGACCAAGCCGACAGAAACTGAGCCACTCTGGAAACTTGAACAATAACATATTTACCATGTCAGCTGCTCTAGCAGCGACGGATCTTGTCACTGAAGACGAAATTCGACGTGTCAGCAAGCTGGAAGACACCGTCCGCAATAAAACTTTAGGCATTTGTGCAGCGAACGGCTTCGCCGAGGAACTGCTCGCAGAAAGCTTTGCTGGTCAAAAATATACATGCCATTCCTAAAAACCATCTACATTAGCATCGACACAATCACATATACACAAAGTTCATTACCTACCATGTTCGTGATATGCGCCAGACAGATACTGGCCTGGTCTTCCTGGAAGCTCCCCTACAAATGGGAGATTTTTACTCGGGCCCATGATGCCACGCCAGGAGAACGCTGTCATGCCTGCATCGCCAGCTCCAGAGACTTCTCTAGATTCTTCAAGATGACCACAGATTTCGGCATATTTGGCGAGTTGGAACTGAGCAGTCGATGGGCAATGAATGCACCAGACAGGCCAGAGCCGATAATGACAACATCGGCAGAGGGAAGAAATCGGTGCTTCAGTCGTCAGCCTAGTGTTGAGTTGATTCTGGATACAACATCATGTCTTCTCACCACTGAGGGCCGAGACAATAGTGGTCACAGTTCCTGCTGCTACGATTGCTGTCGCAGTGATCTGTTTTTATCTAGATACCTAACTTAAGAAGATCATCGTGCAATCCGATGCCGAAACATGATTTAATACATCGTACCCGTGGCGTGGATACTGAGGAGAGTTATGAGATAAAAACCATTCGACGGACCATTTCTATATTGTCTTATCCTCAGCTAACCAAGGCTAGGAAACCCTATCTTTTACCCCGATCAGATACCACTAAAGCAGGGTTTGGCCATGTCCAGATGATAAGTGTATCTGGGGTATGCATATTGCTACTGCGATTGGCCAACCATGTTATGTTCGGCAAGATAGATAATTATATATACTGTAGATATCTTCAGTAACATTAAAGGAGGCATGTGCTCTTCTTGGAGAATCCCACGCTTCCAGCGGCACTTGTGCTCATCTCCTTGATAATCTTTGTTGTCGGTCTACCTGTCGCTCAAAAGTCCCAAAGTGTTCCTTTCGCCTCTGGCTCTACCGTCTTTGGCACATATACCAACTACACTGATTGGAACAAGCTTGTGGCTATTCCATACACCTGATTTTGTGCAGAATGGGTCATCACTGGTTAGAACGCACCAGCAGCTGTGGCAGAGGAAACTCACAATACTCGGATCGCTGCCCCCCCGCTCCATCATGAACACATATTGTATGCAGGCTGGAATGGGCATGGACTTTTGCATTTTGCTAGCTTTCTGTATCACTGATATGGACGTGGCCGCCTCAGATCCTACGTAAGTCTCCGCGAATCTGTTTTGGCCCAAACATGAGCATGCTTAACTAACCCCTTCAAGTGAATATCCTGCCTTCGGTCTCCTTATCGACCGCTGGGGTATCAAGGTCGCCTGTGCATTCCTCCTTATCATCTTTATAAACACCGCTATCGGTGGTGCAGCAGTACTGTTCATGATGTCTTGTCAGACGGCTGCCTTTGCACGAGATGGCGGCATGCTCTTCAACGACAAATTTGCATATGTCTCACCTCGAAGCAACAGGCGAATCTACACAACAATGTTCCTTACAATTTGAGGTATGCTTATGCTATGCCTGGGGTTTTCCCCCATCGCCTCCTAGACTATCTACTCCCTTTCTGTCGTCGCCGTCATGGTGCTGTACGCATTGCCTATGGTATTCAGGGTATTTGACGGCGGACGGTGGGTTCCTGGGCCGTGGAACATGAGCAGGCTCAGCAAGCCTGTTCATATCTTTGGTTTCTTGACGGTCGTTTATATGACGATAATGGAATGCTTCCCTCCTGAGGCCAACTGGACTGGGAAGACCTTGAACTACAGCTTTGCAGTCTTCCTGGGTGCTGTGCTACTCTCCACGCTCATTTGGTTCTTTCATGGTACTCATTCTTACAAGGGAGTTAACCAAGAGATGCTGAGGGCATGGAGGGAGCGTGAGCACGCAAACCAAGAAAGTGTTGGCAGTTCACATAGCGAGACCTACATTCAAGGAGTCAAGGCTTAGGTGCTGACACACAGAGGGTGTTTATTTCATGCTGTGTGTGTTTTACTTATTCTTTGATTCAACTCTTCGCCCTTCTATTCAGGATTCCACCTTTGTTCGTTCCCTTTTTAGTATGTTTTTCGACACGCCATATCTAAATCATGCATTTCAGAAAGAGAGAGAATAGGGTTATAAGGCTAAATCTATAGTGCTGAGAGCCATGTGCATGATCCAGCTTAAGTATTTTCAGAGTTTATAACTTTGTTTCAACGCTGGTGAGGCCAATTTACGCTCCAAAATCGCCCCCAAGGAGTCATCTCTTCGTTCTAGCCGTTCTAAAATCTTGAAATATTCATCAGGTATCCTATGGTAGACGCTCTCACCTTGATATAGCTGCATTAAAGCCTTAATAGTAAGGAAGGCTCCTACCTTGCCTAGATTAGTAACGAATCATCAGGGAACGTGCAAACTAATTCTTTCTGGAAGAGGAGCTCTGGGGTAATTGAGTTTCATTGTGGTTCTTGGGAGGCAGGACGTGTACTTGAGACAGAATCCTATGAGGTCTAATTGAGATGGATGTGCACTTATATTTAAGAAGTTAATTAATCAATCTATGTGCTAAATCTTAATTGTAAGCTGGTTTAAAAGATGTCACGGCTTTGGATAGCAAAATACGCCGCTGGAGCATATGTGGAGCTCTATAATTGTAAGTGAATGTCCATGAATGGTAGCGTGCCAGACAGATATCTTGAAGTCGAATCATCACGCCTATTCTTTGTATGTGTTCTCAACATTAAACCGCCTGTGGGTATCCAAGTTGCAGCAAAAACCGTCTACATACCCTGAACTTCATTTGTTCGTTGGCCACCACAACATCAAACCACTGGTTCATGGCACAGCTTGAGAAGGTAATTGAATACATATTCAATACCGAGTAGCGAGCCACAACGTTGCCGTCTAGAGTTGACCTCGAATCCAGTCCGTATCTGCATCCTATCAACCTCGATGCGGCGAAGTGGGGAGCTATCCATCTCGACCAAATTTGATCAACATGTGGATCAGTGCAAACAATTGGCCCTGATACTTTCAACGCAGGGCCAATTTGAGACCTTTACTTCAGGATAACAAAGTAACCGAATAATGGGTCTTTTGGCCATAGGACGATAGGTCTGGCAAGGCTCCAGCAATATGCCTTCTTTATCAGTAATCCTGCATAGGTGCTAAGGTAAGGTACCACAACTGACCTTAGTCTAATATGGGGCCGTTAATCTCAACAGTAAAACAATGCTGCTTAATCATTGGAATTCGCCAATCACAGCAAACCCATATTTGAGAGGCTGGAACTGCATTCTTCAATTTGGCAGCCTAGGAACGAAATCCAGGCAACAGAATTCAGTCGTGGGTCGGTGGCTTACAAGACCTTATGGCATAGCTGACTATCAGGTACTGTCACATCAAAGTTGCATGAGGGTAAATTCATTGGCAGAGACTTGTTTTCATCAACACAAGCACATTATGTTCACCGTCCAGAGACTCAATTCTTCTATTTCAAGCGAGTAGACGAGCCGTGATTTATAGCTCACAGACCCTCTAGATAGTGACGAGGCTGATATAAAAAATGTGATGAATGAAAGCTGATAGAATTCACACCTTGCGGTCTAGTTAATGCCAACAAATCAGTCCCGTCCCAAGTGAGCAGATCCCACCTGAACGCCCCTTGCAAGCGTAGTTCTCCCACTGTCAAGGGTCCCCAGGATGCCCCTGTCAATTGGCGGTGAGAGATACCTCAGGTACACGCTGGCACTGCCAAACTTGGCGTACAGCGCTTGTACCTCCTAATAGCTTAAGCGTGCTGGCGTGTTTGTTGACGACCCCGCCACCAATTGGATGTCCCACGGCACCCACAGATTCGATAGGTAGGTTGGAACTCCAAACACCCACCCCGAAAACCATCCATCACCACCTCAGGCCCCTTCTTTCCCTTCCCTCCCCCTTCAAGCGCTGCGCGCGTATTTCTCTCCCCATCTTTCTTCCCCCGACCTCAACCTCTCGTCTTAGCTTGTTTAGCTTCATCCAGACAAAATGAAGGGCGAGGTATGTTTACAATTCTGCAATTTCCCTTCAAAACCCCCCGCTGCTATGCATTGTATTGCATTGTTTTGCTTTGCTTTGCTCAAGATGGCTTTTTGGTGTTCCACTTAAGGCCAGAGCTGCACCTGGGGCCGCTCCTTATCCGATGAAGCTGTACCCGAGTTCGCGATGCTGATTCTTTTCTATCCAGATTCTTCACCTCCACCTGGGCCAGGCTGGTACCCAGCTCGGTAACTCTGCTTGGGAGCTGTACGTTGTCACCTTCTCCCCTAAACAACGCCACCGTTGCGAACCTTGAGCTGACTGGCGCTGCGAATAGCTACCTTCTCGAGCACGGTCTCGCCTCCGATGGTCGACCTGACCCCAATGCTCCCGATGTTGGTGACCCTGGTTCTTTCGAGACTTTCTTCACCGAGACCAGCAGCGGCAAGCATGTTCCTCGAGCTCTCTTCGTCGATCTTGACCCCTCTCCCATTGACGAGATCCGAACTGGCGACTACCGTAATCTTTTCCACCCGGAGCTGTTGATCAGCGGTAAGGAGGATGCCGCCAACAACTATGCCCGTGGTCACTACACCATTGGCAAGGAGATGGTTGACAATGTCATTGACCGCATTCGTCGCGTTGCCGGTGAGTTTTTCAATGCCCTGTAGCTTTGGCCCAGCTCTGATTGCATTTCCCAGACAACTGCCAGTCTCTTCAGGGCTTCCTGATCTTCCACTCCTTCGGTGGTGGTACTGGTTCTGGTTTCGGTGCTCTCCTCCTCGAGCGTCTCTCCACCGAGTACGGCAAGAAGTCCAAGCTCGAGTTCGCCGTTTACCCTGCTCCCCGAACCTCGACTGCCGTCGTTGAGCCTTACAACGCTGTTCTGTCTACCCACAGCACCATTGAGAACTCTGACTGTACTTTCCTCGTCGATAACGAGGCTGTTTACGACATCTGCCGTCGCAATCTCGATATTCCTCGACCCTCGTACGAGCACCTGAACCGTCTCATCGCCCAGGTTGTCAGCTCCATTACCTCGTCTCTCCGATTCGACGGTGCCCTCAACGTCGATCTCAACGAGTTCCAGACCAACTTGGTTCCTTACCCCCGTATCCACTACCCTCTCATCAGCTACGCTCCTGTCATTTCTTCTGCCAAGAGCGAGCACGAGAGCTTCAAGGTCCAGGAGCTTACCTTCCAGTGTAAGTTGCGCTCATGATACATAAATATTCTCAAAGATACTGACTTTCCCAGGCTTCGAGCCCAACAACCAGATGGTCGTCTGTGACCCCCGAAACGGCAAGTACATGGCTGTCGCTCTGCTGTACCGTGGTGATGTCGTTCCCCGCGACTGCAACGCCGCTATCGCTGCCCTTAAGGCTAAGGCCTCATTCAACCTCGTTGAGTGGTGCCCTACTGGTTTCAAGCTCGGAATCAACTACCAGAAGCCCATGGCTGTCCCCGCCGCTCCCGAGGCTGGTGGTCTTGCTCCCGTCAAGCGATCCGTCTCCATGCTTTCCAACACCACCGCTATCGCTGAGGCTTGGTCGCGACTCGACTACAAGTTCGATCTTATGCACAGCAAGCGTGCTTTCGTCCACTGGTACGTCGGCGAGGGTATGGAGGAAGGCGAGTTCACCGAGGCCCGAGAGGATCTTGCTGCTCTGGAGAAGGATTACGAGGAGGTTGCTGCCGACTCCTTCGAGCCCGAGGAGGAGCTCGAGTACTAGACAATCGCATAAAGCGAGTTTGTTTAAACTCTTTCGACTTCTTTGACGACATGTTTTAAGCGATGGCTCGGACAGGGCTCACGCCCGCGAAGCACTGTACAGAAAAGAGTTGTGGAGGAAGTTGTTTAAGATTCCCGAGATTTTTTAGGTGACACACATATGGGGGTAAAGATGTGTTGGCCACCAAGCGCCAGAGTTTGGCTCAGGGTACCCCGTTAGTACATGGTCTTGTATGTTGTGCCAGGTCCTAATAGACGAGACTATCCCTCGATGCGAGCTTGGCGCCTTTCTTAGCAGAGCAGGCACGTAAAATTGATGATATATCCATTCTCATTAAAATAGGTTGTTCGTTGTGTGAATAAGAATGCTATTGGGTGTGAGACATGTTGGTTTCAATGAAGTTGTCGTGACGTTGTATGCATTGCTGACAGGACTCTCAAATATCTTTAAAATGGCAGGTATTACATATAAAGTGGAAGCAATACATAGACGAGCAAGGATTAATGTTGTATGTACGGAGTAAACTCTGTGCAACTAAATGAACTTTTCATCATGAACCTGAGTAAGAAGTATACAAGTACCTCCGTTTCTCATCTAAGCGGCCAGACCAGCCCAGGGCAGCCAACCTGGAAGGCCGAAAAATCACTCGCAACTTTTCCGGGGCGCGGGGCCCTCACTCACTTCCATTTCAACAACACCATCCATCATGCCTATCTCATTTAAGAAAAAAAATGCTTACACATCCCACTTATTTATCAACCCCAGCGATATAAGCCTCATTAGCCATCGACGCTCAGCTCTTCTTCTTCCACTCGGCAGCTCTTTTAGCGCTTCGGTTTTGGGGTCTGCCTGATTTGCCTTTACCCTTGCCCTTCTTACCGAGTTTGAGATCCTTAGGTGTGCCATCCTTGGATGAAGCACGACGGCCTTCGAAGACGAACTGCTCAGGCCCCTTGATGGTAGAGAGGATGTTCTCAGCTTCCTCTGAAGCACCCTGTGTTGAGGGGCGCTTCTTGTGGCGTTGCTGCACGGCGGCTGAGCGGCCGAGAAGTTTGCTTGTACGACCAGCCATGGACTGCTCCTCAGGTGTAGCCTTGTGCTTGTATTTTGTACTCTTGGTGGCACTGTTGGCAGCGATGTGCTTGCCCCTGGCTCGCTCTTGTGCGAGAGCTGTCTTGCGAGGATCCTTGGCCCGAGTTACTCGCAACTTACGCGGCAACATGGGAGGAAACTTCTTGCCTTCAAGGAGTAGAGCGGCCTCGACGTCGTTGGCATCCTGTAGACTAACGTCAGAAGCTGGTCCCCTCAAGTGAGTAACAGAACCTTGGACTTACATAAAACTGGACATAGGCAAAACCCTTGCCTACTCGAGTCTTGGGATCTCGAACAACTCGGACATTCTCAACCTTACCCTGAGTGCTAAAGGTTCGCCAGAGACCTTCCTCGACATCGGATGGGGTCTTGTTCTTCTTCTTTTCTGTAGTGTCTCCATCCGCATTGGTGTTCAAGACAGTCTCATCATCGACAAATCCTAGGTTGCCGACAAACACACATCGGCGATGATCAGTGGGACTGGGATGAGCAACGCTGTCTACTCTCAGGTGGCGGTCCAGGACTTGGGTGCCGTTAAGTTCAGTGGCAGCCTTGCGGGCAGCTGCAGAGGTTGAGTATACGACGTATGCATTGGTCGACTTGGTGGTCGCATCCATCAGGTTCTTTGTGATGTAAGCTGCGCGCTTAGGGAGAGAGCCGCCAGCGAAAGCGGTTGAGCGGAAGCGAAATGATTCGATGGTCTGCGGGGGAGTGGCATCTTTGTCCAAGATGGACGACAGATGGGCCATGAGTGTCTTCTTGGCGGCCTTTGAGTTGATTGCTTCCGTGGAAACGTTGGCAAGGAAGACTGTTCGCGCTGCCTTCTCGATGTCTGATGATTTGCTGTCCTTGGCGAGTGTCTCATGGACGGGAATATCACTGTCATTACCAGCGTCCTCTTCCTCCGCGACAGGCTTTTCAGTCTTCTTCTCTTCGTCGTTCTTTTGTCGCTTGCCAGCACGCTCAGCCTCCTCCTCTGCAACAAGTTTGTTCAGATAGTTGCCCTCCAGGTCATCGTTGTCCTTCTTTCGCTTTCGTTTCCGCTCTTTGTTTGACTTGTCTTCCGTCGCATCAATGATGTCGTCGAGCTCAACGGGCGCGTCCTTCATCGGCTCGTCTGAAACTTCTTCCTCTTCCTCTTGTTCGTCTTCGCTCTCATCGCCTTGCTCTGAAGCGTCGTCTTCATCGTCCTCCTCATCTGAGGGGCCATCTTCCTCGAAGCTCAGCTCTTCACTGATCTCGGAGAGGACCTCATCGTCGCCCTGCTCTTCCAGTTGCACCTTTGGCTTGGCAGGTTCTCGAACCTTTTGTTCCAACAATGAGGAGTATCTTGACTTGGCGGGAGCCTGGACAGGGCCAGCCTGCAAACGATGAGCACGGATTGAGTAGAATCGCTCGATGTCGCAAAACTTACACTGGACGCAAAAAGAGCATCGAGGGTGGGGTCCACCGCCTTGGAAGAAGCTGTCAAGCCTTTTGAACTGCTTTGAGGTTAGATTTTGATTCTTATAAGAGCTGAGGGTTCGGATATGCTAACCCTTTCGCCATTGTGTCGGTTTCAGTGTCTGGGCGGAACCGGCAAAGTTATCGACTCTGGTGCACTTTTGGATCTGCGACGGAAAAAGGTACAGCAGACAGAAAAAAGTCCAAAGTTCAGTTCTGAGTCCCCACACTCAGATTGCCTTTGGCTCCGTCATTGGCTTGAAAGTCTCAGCCAATGGATAAGGTTTCATGGGACCCGAGGCAGCGCCGTGAGTCTTTCTGCCACCAAAGACCGCCTTTTGCGCTGGGCCCCGTCATTCTCTCAGCAGCCCGCTCCCCCAAAGTGCAGCGAGAGGCCCAGGGCAGCCAGCGCAAACCGGTACCGCACCGCACCGATCCCATTCCTCTTCTTCTCCGTATTCCCCTCCACTCACCAACTCTACCTGACGATAACGGGGACACTTACGCTTTTTCGACTGTTATCTTTCTCTTTTTTGACTTTCATGCTGCAGAGATATCGAGTCAATCGATTGTTTTCTAGCTCACATCTATCTCTGCAACTTCGCACGTCAAGATCCTCTGTTTCCAATCGCCTAGCGACCATCCCTCATCACCCGTCACCACGGGCGCGCTGCCACGACCTTCCGACCGACCAACACTCTTGTCACCACCCAACGATACAAACAAACGCAATATTTTCATCGAGTCGACCCATAGACACGTAATCGCGTTCTTTTGCAGCCATGGCAGCCACTGCTTCGGCCCCTCCGCATCTCTCCTCTCCGGCTCTTGGAGCTGCCGATCATGAGGACAGCAACATATCCAGCCCCCTCAGTGAGGTTGACACCAAAGACGAGAACGATGATGACATTGAGCATATGCATCTTGATCATGACGACGAAGACAGCGTCAGGCGTAGCCCTAGGAAGAAAGCTCAGGCTGCCTCAGACTCTGACAGCGTTCTTTCTGACGCCCACTCCGACGTAGACGACAACGTCACAGAAGCCGAGACTGAGAGGCTTTACGACACACCCAAACATCAAAGACAACGAGACGTCGTGGTCGACCAATTCAACGAAGGTCAAGTCTACGAACACACTCCTAGCAAGCTGCGCAGGACCGCCAACCTCCAAGACCACAACGATGACGAATCTGCCATAGACGACGACGAAGACGCTTCTGTTGGTTCCCCCACAATCGGTGGAGAGTCTCCGACAAAACATGCGACGAGCCCCGACGCAGATGCAGAAGACGAGCACAAAAATGACGCTCAAGAGCGCAAGCGAAAGCGATCGCCTGCCGCTGATCAGTCAGAAACTGAACAGCCGCTTAGAAAACGAGCAAGTTCAGAGCATGTGACTGATGCGAATACCCCCCAGCAGGCTGAGGAGACTCTTCTGCAAGAAGATGGGCCCACTCCTGCGAACGAGAGCACTGGCACTCATACACCAGCTGAAGACATTGATGTCTCACCTCGAAAAAGATCTACAAACCGCGAGACTGATCTGGTAGAGCGCCTTTCACGTGTTGTTAAGAAGAATACTCGCGGATCCAAACGAAAGGCGGCTGCAGCTGCTGCCGAACCTGATCACGACACTGATAGTGGGAGTCATGATGGTGCGCGCGACAGCGCCAGAGGAACAGATGTGGAACAACAAGGCGAAGAAGCTGAAGCTGATGCAGGCGAAGAGGCCGATTCGGCTTCTGCACATGACGAAGAGCGTAAGGACAAACTTGTCAATGGTTTAGATCAATATGCTTACTTAGTTACAGTGGAGCGAAAAACTGCTGCGTTCAAAGATTGGACCGTTATTGAAGAAATGTTTGGGGTGTTTCGTGATAGGTACGTTGCACATTGGAAACAAGCATATGTATGCTGACGTCTTCTCCAGGCTCTACAAAGACCGACTTGAAAGGCTGGAAGAAGAGGAACAATCTCTCCTTGCCAGCGAACCGACACATCCCGAGTACTTAAACATGAAGCAGTGTTTGGATGACCGATTGGAACAAAAACTGCGCGAGATCAACAATGAGCATGAATATCGCGTCAAGGCTCACGAAAGACGATCCGTTGCTCAGCGAGCCCAGATATGGGGCCAATATTACCAGGCTGTCCGTGAGAAGAGAGAACGAACATTAGAAGCACTTAACCAAGAATGGTACGACATCCAGACGGCAAGGCGAAGCGCACATAGTTTGCAGGACTGCGGCTTGCTGTACCCCAAGGATCCCGCACAGCGTGTTCGAAATGCGATTGCCTACAATACCGAGGTTTCGGCTCTGGCTACCATTGCCAAATACGAAGGATTTCCCGCTGGCCCTGAAATGACTGGGGCCACACCGTCAGAACTTGAGGATGATTTAGCTGCCATTGAGGTACGTTGATAATACAAGTCAGCTCCCTGAGCACTGAGCTGACTGTCGCAAGCGAGCAAAACGATCACGACATAAATCAATAGGCCAACGACGTGACGAGTACTATGCTCAGCCATTTGACCGCCTTGGACCTGCAGGCGAACAGTTCCTCCGAGAGACGCCGTGGGCCAACCCGAATCATTTGGTTCACAAGATCCATCCTACTACTGACGCCGAGGCCACAGCAGATGATATGGCCAGCCGTGGTGCGCAACAAATACCCGGCCCTCCCCCTGCCGACTTCAAGCCAAGCTTGAATCCAGGTGGTTTTATCACACAGCAGTCTCCATCACTATCGGCACGGTTATCAGAATCGCCGGAACTGACACGAACGATGCTTAGCCCAGCCCACCAGGTGAAACGGGTTGGTGGCATGCCGAGCGTAAGCCGGGGTACAAAAACAGCAGCGACATAGGCGCTGTGGGGAGGATTTGTGGGTGGACATATCCCTTGAATGGGACTTGGTTGATAAACCGATGGAGCATATTGTTTTTGTACTCGGATTTTGTGATACCCATGGGAATGGTCGGTTCAGGCACCGAAAGATCGAGCTGCCTTGACTTGGACTTGAGCGTCATTAGAGGATTGCATTCGTCTTCAGCAGACGGTATATCCATCGATTGCAATCAGTCGGAGGAGAGCATCTACTTAGCAGCGAAGTCGCTTGCTTGAAAGAGTTATTGTACAAAGGTCTTCATATACTTATACATACTGCACAGAATAGCTGGCTCGTATGTTGCACATGAAAGGATTCGGAGTTTTGATAGGCGTTTTGCGCAGCAGGTCTTATGAATAGCAATGCCTGCCTTTTGCCTTCTTAATCAACTTGTACCCATTTGAATATTGAAAATCCAACGCTTAGTCGTACATTTGGCCATGCCACTCAAGTGGAATGTCTACTTGGAAGCAGCGGGCTTCGCGGGCGCATCGGGGACCTTGACATCTTCGAAGTTGTCTTGACCAACGGCGTTAAGGGTATACCAATCTGAGCGACGTTAGTGGACGTCGGTAACTGTATTGAGGCGCTTCATACAGATGCTTCCAACAACAGCCAAGAGACCAAGTCCAGTTACGGCGTTCTTGACAAGATAGGGTCGTCGTGCTCGCACAAGCGCAGGACCCTGTCGCAGGCGGCGGTCGTAGTATGTCGAGTGCGGGCTGTTTCGGAGTCATGATCAGTCCACTTGGTTGTGTAGAAATCTGGTGGGGATGAACAAACCTGGTAGGCATTTTGTAGAAATTAATACCTTAGGAGAGGTGACACTAATAGAGACCGAGATGTAATTGATAGAAAGATCAATTGCTTGGGCGCTGCAAGATATGGCTCGATCTCGATATCTAATCCAACAGTAAATGTCGATGCGCCGCTCTGTATCCGTAGGTGGGAAGAATGTTTACGGTTAAATATCGGATGAACGTAGAATGACCGTGACGTCTGCTGTACCTTCTTTAGTTCCAGTTTCTTTGTGGAGCTCAAGGTTGCAAGGGTCTGTTTCTATTTCCACGTCCCATATTCTTCTTTCGCGTCGCTAAATCCTGAGATCCAGCTTCTACAAGCCAACTTTTGCAGCGATAACAATAAAGCACAAAGAATTATTACACGCACTGCGAGAACGAAGAAACCACGATTTTCGACCGTTCGATGAAGCTGAGCTGTTGATGCGAAGCATGCACAGACGTACACAAGCAAGCTCAGCAGCCTAGTCGCGCGACCACGGACGGTTCAAGAGCCGCATCGGCATCATTACGACAGCCATTTTCCATCGCGCACCTTCAGGCAGCTTATGAGCTCGTCACCGACCGATTTGTACCATCGCGACGGAGAACATACAACAATCAATCATGACAGCAACCCTTTCAGTGTCGGATCAGATCCGGCAACTCGATGATGCACGAAAACTGGTTTTGGGGGATGTCAAATATTATCCTAGTGTCGTCAGGGGAATATTACCCATCATTGGACCAAGTGCAGCACTTGAGCTACGGAGATGGGGAGCCGAATTCCTTGCTGAAGCCTTTGCGACACCAGCTCTGCCGAATGGAGAAAAGGAGACAATGCAACCCTATGTTTTACCAACCTTGGAATCTATGCTCGAGAATGATCGTGAGGATCCTCAAGTTCTGCGAAGCGTGATTCAATGCGTTGCCAGTATTTATCCTCTTGCGATGAGGTGGATGTATGATGAGACTGCTCCGCGAAATGCATGTTTGAAGCTAACACCAATGCAGCATCAACAACGGATACGATACAATTACCTGGGAAAGAATGGTAGCTGTTAAACAGAAAGTTCTAAGGATATGGGACAATGCCGGCCCTACCGTGAGAATCTGCTGCATCAAGTTTGCGCAACGTGTGGTTCTAGCACAGACAGCTGCGACAGGTTCTGAGCTAAGAGTATGGATTGATAAACGATGTTCGCAGGACGTTACTAATGTGTAAAATCAGTATGGCGGTACTCTTGATGTCTCGCTGGATAAGGTCCCCCAGAATCACCAGTCTCTCGACCCTAGGAACTTGGAGGCTGAAGCATCAGGACTCCTGGACCGAATGTTGACAGCCCTACAGGAGAGCAGGTAAGATAATTGCTTTTGGTTGTGTAACACCCATGTCACTAACCCTGTTTGAAACTGCAGCGATGCTCTGATCGTAGACGCAACACTGAACTGCATGTCTATTCTCGTGAGGACGCGCCCAACAACCTCTAACCGAGTCATCAATGCTCTCCTCAACTTTAACCCCCTCAAGCTTGCAAACTCTCCCCTAACCCCCAAGAGCCGCGTCATGATTAGATCAATGGAGAAGACAACACGGATGTTACTGATCCATCTTGTGAAGCGAGATCCCAACAACCCGATGGTACCTAGGATGCATCAACACGTAGAACGCATGATGCGAACCATGGCCGATTTTGACGACTCTGGACGGAAACGACCCCTTGAACCAGCACCCCAAGACTATGACGATGCCAAACGACAACGATTATCTCCAGCCCAGATTCAAATACCACCGTTGGGCCCTGGTCCACACAGCCTGGCGGACGTTTTCAGCCTCATTGACAACACGGCTCTGAAGAATTTCGACATTTCACTAGTCCCTGGGCCTTTAGTTGCTAGGATCGCCGTCAACACGCTGGCGAGGCTTGACCCTCAAGTGCTACAGAAGGCAGTTGATGGCGTCCGTGGCCGTCTGGACGCTCTAGCCAGTGCTCCAGCTCCTGGATTGAATCCCAATACCGCCCCATTGGGCGTGGAGGAAGACGATGATGAGTACGAGCCTGATTTCTACCAGGCTGAGGATACAGAACAGATTCTCAACAAGCTAGATAGCTCGCCCATGCATGAGCCATCAGCTTTGGATGATGGCCTTGCATTGAAGTCATTCCATCTCCATCAGCCTAGTGCTCTGACACCAGAAACGGCATTGACAGCAGGCAACGGAACAGTAACTCGGGTAATTGAGATGATGAAGTCTCTAGAAGATCCCGCCAAGAAGAGCAAGGCCGGCTTCAGCAGATTGGCAGCTAGCTCTGGTAACCGGGATTCTTGGATGACAATTCTAGCACGACTAGCGACGCGTTCCGTGGCCGGTCTAGAGGAGACATCTATCAAGGAGGAGGGCAGTTCATCTGCACCTCAGTCCCTCAGCAACAACATTCGCGACGTTCTGTATTCCTATGTAATGGAGGATTTCCGAAAGCACATCGATGTGGCGGTCTCATGGCTTTGCGAGGAGTGGTACAACGACAAGCTACAACAAAAGAAGGGCGGCGATCGACCTTTGCACTACGAAAAGTGCTGTCTGCGGCTGATTGATGGCTTTTTGCCATACCTGCACCCCCAGGACAAGGTGCTAACACGATTCTTGAGCGAAATTCCCGAGCTAAACAAGAATCTTCTGTCGCGAGTGAAGCATATGTGTCGCGACCCCAGCGTTGTCCAGCTGGCTTTGACAAGTCTTCTGTACTTGGTCATGATGCGACCACCTGTCAAAGATATTGCCCTGGATACGGTGCAAGATATCTGGACTGAATGTAAGTTGAATTGGAATGTTGTCTCATGATAGTCACTGACCCATGCTAGTTGAGGAATCAAGGCCCATGGCAGGCAGATATCTGTCTAAATATCGACCGGCTTTCATGGAGGCACAAAATGGTGCTGGTGATAATTCTGGGCAGCCTGCATCGAATGCTATCACCGCTTGAGGCATGCTGCTAGTTTGAACAGCGAAAGGGATGATGGATTGGCGATACGCGAACACGGCTATTGTTTTATGTATAAAAGATGTAAATCCTACAGGTGATGGAGTTGATTAGCCATAGCGACTGGCTGGCAATCTTTGAGACGCATTAGCTACAGAAGGGGACAGGAGCTGTCTCAAGATGGCAGAAAACAAGATCACGAAATGGGGCATTCAAAGGCGTTTGAGGGTAGATACAGGACTGAAATACCGATTCACGGAGAGGGAACGGCAGTTTGTGTATGCCGTTAAGAATTAAAGGTTGTAAAACAATGAGGAGAAGATGATACCTTGATAGCAGACTTGAATATTAAAACACTTTGCAAGTCGCAAGGTTGCTATCTATTTTGCTTTTCTTACGAAACAAATTTGTGTTTTATTGCGAATACGATAGCAACCTATGTTGAATTAAAGAGCTGTCTCAACATCCACCATATAGCCAGAATCACCGTTATGACGCGATATGATGTCAAAGCCCCCTGGTTTGTGGTCTGTGACTTGCAGATATGGGCGTCATTGCTGAGCTACTACTTAGCAAAAATGCCATGAAGTAAAAACTGGCTTGCGTGTTGTGCCATGATGGAGCTTAGGTGAGTGATGTTGCCGTGCCATCAAAAGAGCATGGGTTGGGGTATAATACGTACTATAATAGACAAGGTCCTTAATTGGAGGCCCGTGAAGTTGGGACCTGTTCAAATATTTTCCTTCTTTCTATTTGTTTTGTTTACCTACTTGCTTAATTATCTGTCAGAACGTCGATCAACCCATATTAAAGGTTCCATTCAGCGGGCCCCAATAACGCAAGTCATTATTTACCTACGTCTCTTCTCCATCTCAACGGTCGTAACAGTATAAACGGACACCAGGCGGGAACCAACGGGAGCCAACACTATCAAAGGTACGTACTGTAGATGCACCTCAGAAATAAGCCCAACAATCCCTCCCTTCAGAACAAAACAAAGAAAGAAGAAAAGAAAAAAAAAGGGCCCCTTGTCTGTCGTTATTATTAGTGTGGGTTAATTTACGACATCTGCCTGTGTTTACATCGGTTATCCAGTCGTTTATTTCTCCCTGAACACAGCAGTAACGGCTCTGTCTCGTTTTGCTTTCTTTTGCTCTCCTTTGCTTTGTGCATTGCGCATTGCTTTGTGTTGTGTTGCTTGCTTGCTTGATGTTAACTTACTCCATTTAGCTGCAGTAACTTATTGCCCAAGCAACAAACGTCTACACCAAAAACCAATTGCTTTACAATTCGCCATGCGAAACCGCCTTCTTAAAAAGGATTTCTCGATTCACAAAGACGCAGTTAACGGTAAGTATGCTCAGAGATGAAGCTAAGATTAGTCCCATGCTTTGTTAAATATTGTCCATGCTTTATTAGCAACTACACTGCACCTATGTCCATCCATCAATGCCTCATTATCCACTTGAAACAGCTCCCCACACCTTCAACTGGGGCGCAACTGCATTCTCATTCCATCTCATCCCATCCTCTCTCCTGCTTGTCTCGCCCTCTGTCTGTGTCTGTCTTTGTGGCTGGCTTGACTGGGCTCCTCACGTCAGCCCCATTCTCTATTTTGTACTTTAAACTTCTTTAAACTTGTTTCCCCTTTTCTCTTCTTTACCACGTCTACCTCAAACGAAGCAGCTGTTCGCTAACGACGACCTATTCTCTTTCAGCCGCCGCCACAATCGCAAGCAAATCCACCGAACCACATGCTCCATCGTTGGACGAGGAAAAGACCTTGACGCCCGCTTCTACTGGCTCTATTAACAGCATGAAAAGCCGGAGCCCTGCGTCTCTCAAACCGGCCGTCGCCAGGTCCAGCACAATCAGAAGCGTTCGCAGTTTTGAGGGCTCCGAGTCCAGTCCCGAAAGCAAATACAGCAATTTCTCCAGCAGTATGAACAGTACCACCAGCGCTTTGTCCAACTCAAACTCCGATTCCAATTTACATTCCCACCAAACACCCGTCAAACCCAAGACCGAAAACGATACACATACGACACCGTCGCGCTGGAGCACCGGTGCCGCGCGCGTAGTAGAACCCACACCAGAGCCAGAAGCAGCAATGTCAGAAGGTGTTGAGGGTGCAGACGGTCATTGGGACTCGACAATAGGCAAGGCCGGCCTGGGAAAGACTGGTCGCGTGATAAACAAGCTCGTCAGCGACAACGAGGCCCTGAAACGCGACATCAAGATCGAGCGCCTAAAAGCAGACGAGGCCAAGCAGGCCGCCAAGTTGGTCGAAGACAAACTCGAGCGCATGGTCAACGATTATGAAAGCCGTCTTCTCGAGGCCAATGTTACGAAAACACTGCTAGCTCGAAAAGAACGCCAGGTGGAGACACTGCAACAAACTATTGAGCTAGAAAAGAAGAAGGCCATAGATGCCTTATCACGCGAAAAGACCTGGAAGGATGAAGTGGATAAGACAAAAAAGGATACAACGATCCAAGTCGAAGAAGCAACTAGCTATGCGCAGTTGATGGAGGGTCGTTATAACGCCATTTCATCTCACTGGCAAGATCAAGGAGAGGAAGTTAAAAGGGCGGTTTCCAAGATGAAGTCTGAGATAGATCAACTCAACGAGGAACGGCGAGCAGACGACGACAAAATCCAAACACTAAGAGATCTGTGCGATCAGCAAGACGGCAACGTCAAACAACTTCGACATGAAAAGGAGGAAATTGCTCGCATGTTCGAAGAGTACAAGAAGAGCCAGGAGCAAGGTCTCAAGGATATCAAAACCAATGCTAGGTTGAGAGAAGATGAACAAGAAGCCTTGCTTGAAGCTTCTCGACAAACTCTCAACAAGCTCAAATGGGCGTTGAACGTTAAGGCAAACGTTAAGGGCGCGCAATAAAGTTAGCCTACCTTTTTTTACAACACCCCACCGAACAAAACAAGGTCCACAACTCACTCATTCGGCAAACTGCAGCTCCCGGTATGGGCGATTTGACCGACTCATCCATTCCCTTCAGACTTCTCGACTGGCTGGACCCCAGTCCCTTCTCCCTGAAGCTCCAGGTAGCTTCTTGGCTTTACGTCTATGACACTTGATGACCATCGTTGCCTCGATACCACTCCTTGTATACTCTGTTCTTGTGCTCTTTAGATACATCATCACATGGTCTGGAAATTTAACGCTGGATTTGAATTTATTTCTGTAACCCGTGCCGGTTACTGATCGGATACTGGGAAATGGCGTGCTGGGGGTGTCTGGTGTTTGGTGTGCTTTTTTGCACTGCATTGAGGCTTGAGGTCTCAAGCTCAAATAGATTGACTGCTCTATTAGGGGACAGAATTTGGGAGGCTGGAAAAGAGAAAAGACTGCAAGATGAGGTGGGATTTCTATAGAGCCTGGTTAATGACAGGATAGATGCCTGATCGGTTATCTAAAAGTTGTTAGACAAGGGTCCTAGGATGCATCACAAATCGTGTCGGTTCGGAATCTCAACATATTTTGCTTCCGTTCTTAACTTACCTGTAACTACTTAATAGCTCCTTACAAACAGTTTGTGTTTCTTATTTACAAACCACAAGACCTATACCAGACTTGCCCCTAATGTAATTATCGTTCTGCAGCTCTTGATGCGAACTCACAATACTCAAGATCTGTATTTCCTGAGGCAGCTCATCACCTCAGATCAAGTAACAACTCATCTCTTCCTTGGCCTAAGGCTCTTCATGGCAGTGATTCATAGGCTATAAGTCCTCTGGGGCGCACTGTTAGCACCTGTTGTTTGTCAGTGGCAGCTGCCACTTGCCGCTTGGCACGGATGCCGACAGAAGAAAACACCTACCTCCACTGGCAGGTAGGCGCCTTCCTTATTCTGTTTATACGTTAAGAGTGCTTCCACTACTTTCTCTTTCCTTTTCCCTCCCCCTTTTCCTTCTAGGTCTTTCCCTTGATCTGTCGTTCTCCATCGAACTTCATATCTGTCTTCTCCCCTCACTGAAGTTGTTCGAGCCATGACGTTGTGAAGCTCTTCGGCAACCCCTTTCTCTGAATCTTTGCAGGCACTATTTGAACGGAACTATTGCTTTGTTCTCTACCGTCAGACTACGGTGACGCTGCTGTCATCTACGAGGGAGTGTTAAAGCAGTTCCTCAATTCCTCAACATCGAGATCTGCTGCGTGAGTACTCTCGCCAACTACCAGCCACGATGGTTTACTAAGCCCCACAGTCTCTTCCTGGCACAATGTCGGAGTATGTCGAGTTCTACGTGTCTTGTAACCCTCCTTTACTCCCCAATGGTGTTTCTTCTATCATCGAGGGTGCCAAGAATGAGTTCGGACAGGTAAGTGCCACAATTAACTATGATGGAATCTACTCACATCGCTGTTCCTTCTCACTGTAGGAACTAATAGAGATTCTCTACGAGCCCGAGATCCCGTGGTTCAAGCTTATTACACATATCAGCACCCAGCCCAGAATATCTGCCAGCCTTCACCATCGGCTGGAGCAACTGCTTCAAGCTGAGACGGGCGATATCGACGAATACTCAGACGAGATTGATCTCGAAGAATCCTCTGCCCAGCCTGATGTTGAGATAATAGCGGAAGCACCACACATCATTTCCTTTCCTTCCTACCAGGCTATCTCAGAGGACCTACTCAAGCAATACGATCCTTTCCGATACCCAGGGCAGATTAAAAACTTTGCTCACAAAGCACTATGGCGAGTCCCAGATGCATCTTGGGACTCTATCTTCCAACTTGATTTGAGATACGAGGCCTTATGGCCAGCCTCGCTTCCTCAGCCAAGAATCGAGACGCTTGGGAAACTCATGAACTGCAAAATCACGCACAACATGCAGGGATCGGTGGTATACATTGGCAGTAATGAGGGTGAGCAAGCACTGAGTGATATGACGCGAAAGCTTGATCTCCTTGCGGCATTCATGGTATGTGTTTTGATTGGCTTATGCCACAACTTTCTAACAAAATTAGGATGCTCCTTCGGCCTCTACCATTCATATGGTCTTCACTGAAACCTCTGGTCCGGTTCATCTCTGCTACCAATGGTTAACTCATACCGGCCTGTCAAAACTGACTTATGTTGATTCACCAAGCTCCCAGCATAACCGAGAGTATGACCCAATTGCAGGTGCAGCGTCCTTGAGAATTGAAGCAGTCAATATTGATGGGAAACCGGTGCCTGATAGAACCAGGTATCCTATCGAACCCAGAAACCCCGCAACTTGGCAACCACACTTCGACCCTTTCGCTGGGTATTCGTATGGAAAGAAGCGCTCTGGCACAACAGCCGTCAGTGAGAACAAGAGGCCTCTTCAGTGTCCGCAGCCACAACCATTAGACAAAACCAGCAATGTTTCCAATCCTAGAGGAAAGCGGGTTTCTCACAGAGGCACACAAGAGAGTGTTACGGATGTTATCGGGGATGAATTGTATTCTGAGGGTCCGCTGTTCAACCTATCCGTTCTACAACCCGACATGCCTTGTGGCATAGGGCCGAGTAAGAACTTCATGAGTTTTGGTTTATCTGGAGTCGGAAATGATCTAGAAGACTCAAAACCTCTCTATCAAAATTCCCAGTCGATGACTAGATGGATCGGCGGCGTCATATCTGGTGGAGGTGTCAAAAACTCGGAGCTATGCTCTCCTCAGCCAGAAGAACCCAAGCTTATTGACTTCGAAGATTCTACCCCTGAGACAGCGGATAGTCAAGCTGAACAAATCGACCCACCAATTCCACGAACTGCCCGATCGCCTGGAGAGAATTTGATGGATCTCTTTGATGGTTCAATCAACACTCCAGCCCTTCTGGATGAGGGCTTCATGCCAGCCGGTGCTCATGAGCCTGAAGTTTCATCGAATGTCCAGGAAGCTGGTTCTGAAGTTCTGTTCAACAGAAAGGACGACAAGCCAAAACTCCTATTCAAAACTATGAGACAAAAGGCTGCCCCTGGACCATCCTGGGCCAATATCGCCTCTAGCAAGCCTGACAAACAAGAGGATGATGTGAGTTTTGGCGAGAACGTTCGAGTCACGCTTGCCCCTGGGAAGCGCCCCAAGTCTCAACATTCGAAGAATACAGAGAAGCAGAGCGTGCGCACCGCTCAGGGAACGTCTCAGGTGACCACTGGATCTGGCTATTTCCAAACCAAGCAGAGACGGATGCACCCGCCAGCCAGGAGCAACTCGTCTCGGGGAACTGAACACACTCCCGCTGCCCAGATTCCTCGCACCGTCCCTGGAATGGACATGCCTGCGATGGGCCTAGTCAACTATGATGAGATTGTGGCACAAGCTGAGGTCAAGCTACGTGCGTTGATGGAAATTTTTCAGGTAGCCCCGGGGAAAATCAGTGTTCAAGCAGAGTTTGGTAGACTGTGCTTCAGAAATATGTTTCCTGGATTTGTTCACGACGGCCGAGGGCCATCATGGTCTATCGACCAACTCGTCAACACTTTGAACACAGAAAATAACCTTGTCGGGTTCTATCCCATTCTCACTACTAGTGGGGCAGAAGCAAACTTGATCTCACGAGCGTTTGGTGGCAGAGCTTCGTGGTTACTGATGGAGAAGAGAATTTACTACGAATTTCTCTGCGTGTCCCAAGGTACTGCTCCTGTTGTCATTGAGGTTGACGCTGATACATTCCAGCATGAATGCTTTCCTCTGGCAACTGAAGTATCGAGGGCGTTCGTTCACTGCGCCCAAAGAGCCTGGGATATCAAGTTTTCTATCTCGAGAAAGGATATGGGACAGATCGCCAAAAATTTCGGTGAATTCGCGACGTCGCTCGTGCGCGACATGAGTGTCGAGTAAGTTCCACAACCGAAGAAATCGCTTCTGGTCATGAGCTGACTTGTTAGGACAAACGAGGCAGGAGAAGTTGTAATCAATGCTGAACCCAAAAGCGCCTCTGAGTGGTGCATCGATCGAGTCCGAATACGTCACGAGGCCAAATATCGAAATGGCGCAAAGGGGCCTAGCTGCCTCAAGGTTACTATGGCACGCGTAGTTCAGGGAGTTCCAGGCATTCCTAAAGGGAGGTACCGGGGCCAGTCGGTTCCAGTAGCTGCACCAAGGGGCGGCCAACCGAGTCAGTGGTTCGAGGCAAGCATCTCTTCCGTACGAGCCGAGGAGGAACTGCAAGAGAATATCAGCCTGGAGTTCGGCGAGAAAACGCATTGGACACCAGAAAGCTTGGAGAGCCAGGGCGTCTTCAATGCCATCTGTGAACCTGCGCTAAGGATGGTCAGTCAAATGGATCAAGTCGGAAACTCGAACGCGAATTCGCATGACCCCCGGACAGACGGACAACCATACGACCCAGTTGAGGATGCCAAGGCCCGAAAACCAAAGAAAGTGTTCTGGTAGGCGATAAGAGAATGTTTGATTCAACACGATGGAGATGAAGGACAAGAACAAATTCATGTGCACTTGGAAGTGCAAAATGTCAGTTATCTCTCTGCTTGAACTGGCAACCTGAGTCAGTTGATTAGTTGAATATGGAGAGTTAATAAATGGGAGTGTTTATGATCTTGTGTTGTGACTTGTTAGCTTCAGTCTTGGCAAGTTTTGCCACATATTGTCGGAGCAGCTGGCCTTTGTGATAAGTTGTTGATTGAAGGGTGAATGGTAAGACTCGAAATGCATTGAGTAGCTTCAATATGATGACTTGAGGTGGTATGTAGAGCTGTCATGAGATGGTAATAAGACATGTCAGTTTGATCGAGAATGTGCTTCAATTACGTCACGATAATTGGCCCGATCTGGAACGATCTAAGCGAGTGCCGTGCCGCGTATCAGCATCCAGATGACTGGTCAACGCTATTGCTGAGACGCTGCTGCCGCGCGTTTACGCGGCTATGAATGCTCTCGGATGTTACCTTGATGTTGCACAATGATGACAAGTTATCAAGTTAAGATGCGCAAAATACCGTTGAAGTTAATACAAACTTTCAGGAAGTGGGTTTGAGGCTTTGTGTATTTTCTTTCTTCTTTTCCAGTTAGCGTTTGAGCCTCCTGTCTTCATCATCTCGTCTACCATTTGCGTCTACAGACCCTGGTCAAAGATCTGCATTACACTTTATCCGGAACGCAATTCACCATCCTTAATATTTCGCTTCCGCACGCCTGGTTCTGATGCAGAAAAAAATTCTCCAAGAAAAGAAAAACCAGGTTCGATCGATGTCAGCCGGTGTCGCCCCGCTCGGGCCGTGCCGTTCCCACTTCTGGTCCTGGTTCCTGTATTGGTGAGAGCTTGAGCTTCAGCTTCAGTTAGATTGCTTCGCTGGGATTGAGTGCACTGAAGACAAGCGGTTAAGTGGTGAGTTGTCCGGGTGCGATAGGATTGCATATGTGATATTATAAGGATGAGATCTTTGCAAGATGCGGTTGCTAATGACAGTTTGCGTCGCCTGCTTAGATATCCCCAAGATCTGTGATAGCTTTGATCAATCATGACCCAAATTACTGATGTCAATGAAGTTATGATCTTTTTGGCATGGTGTTGTTTTGCAGACAAGGTCATAGCAACAATGGAGTCATCATTGATCAATATCCATGGTGGCGGCCAGGTATTCTACATGCAGCACATATGCGATGGTAATTTGAAGTCTTTCCTCTGGAATTTTCTGTTACACTATCCATACCATGACCTTTCCCTTACGCATGTCACAGCTCGGGTTCGGTTATGGTAACCGAGCTGCCAAGCTTATTACCCAAAGGCTGGAATTAAGCATGACTCGGAGGTTACGTCATAATTGTATGCCCCTGTTGATATCGCTAACACGTTGCAGTCGCTTGGCTGTCGGCGTAGATCATGGATATAAAATCCATTTTCTCACTGTTACATTTCGTAAAGTTAGTTGACCTAACTAGATAGTACAAGATTCCCCCTGATGCGGCAAAGCTTGTGGGGTGCGGGCCCAAGTATGAACCAGAGGCTGCTCAAGCATCCTAGATATCAGCGTTGAGAGGTTCAACGAACATCGTGGGCTCCCAAAGCTCGCTTGATCAACCATAAACAAAACAAGACCAATCCAACAAATCAGCCAGGTGGCCCAGGCGATATGTGCTGAGGTTGAGAAAATCAAATCCAAGAGGAGTGTGGAGGCTTCGTTTTAACATTAGATACTAAATTCCCTTCCAATCCTTCCTCAAATGTGATCAACACAATTCTCGTGAGCGTGCGTCTCTATAGTCTTTTAACGTGGACTTGCATAACAAATTCGGACCGTACAGAATTCCGCTCAACTCCTAGAGTACAAGAAACATTCAATGTTTCGTTTCGCTGCTGGGTCATCAAAGTCTATCCTCCAGCCCTGCTCCCATTGTTACAACCCTTTAAGGGGAGCTCATGTCAGCCAACCATGTAAACCTCATGCTTCGTTCGTTCGTTCGTGTCGTCTAATCATCCAATTGGTAGACCAAGCGAGCGATATTCCAGCACCAGTTCGCTGTTGAGTCTATCTTTTTCATGTCGCGTAGCCAATCTAAATAAACCGTGACAGTCTGAGAGGCTTCCACATCGAAGCGTTGCCCGCAAAGCGACGACCGAATTCGACCCAACATCGGGTGCTGCTGTGATAGATGTAACAAAATCAGAACGCCAAACAGATTTTGAGACCAGAAGAATGTAATTGGCACAAGCCGTTTGTTGGTACAAGGAGGTGACAAGGCAACGGGCCACTTGAGCGACGCTTTGAGGCATTCCGCCGCACCTTCGGCATCTTCTCGTGTCATGTTATCAGGATGGTGAAGGGCCTTGAATATGCAGGGTCGGTGTATGAGATATTTGTTGTAACTGTATCGTGTTCGGAGGAGTGCAACTTGGAGGTCGGCCGCAAACGGGTACGTCGCTGGTTGGGTGTCAAGATCCGCCGTAAACATATCACTGCTCTGCAGAGGTTCTCCAGTATAAACGTCGCCAAAAGCATCGTGTGGAGCTTCCGAGAAGCCCACATCTTGGCGATCTTGCCATCGCAGATGACTGGGCAACATGCCCCGCCACTGGTCGAGTTGTGCGTCGAGCTGTTTCATAACGACCGCGTTCCCAGGACTCGAGGAATCATTGAAGGGAGCGAACCCTGGAAAGGGCATAGAAGCGTGTGGACCAAAAGCTACAATGAAGACATCAGTTACAGTTACCAACGGAGTCAGTGCCCTAGTTTGACCTACTCTTGGTAAGAACAGAGTGGAAATTGGCAGACAGCCTTCGGAGGACGATCTGAGAAGCGAAATGCTCATGAAAGTATGTAGCTTGGTTAACAATATAGTCTTCATCGGTCATCGGCCCACCAAAGTCTGGAAGACCTATTGTTTCCTCCAGCTTTTCTAGCCCAGTCAGGGGAATTCCGAACTCCATATGAAAACAGCTGCCCGTGTGTCAGCGCGCATCTTCATCACTATTGCATAACATACCTCTCCATAATTGAGCAGTGCCAGAAGATCCGCTTGATCAAATCCGTTCGGGGGCCATGTAATTCATCGGGTTTGCTATGACCTCGGAATTAGATCAAGTAACTTGACACTCAATGATGGGCTTTCTCACCTTGTTATTAGACCTTGACAGGCCAATGATGCATAGACAGTCATCCTCCAACATTCCTGAAAGACCCATTAGAATAGTACATCAATGGTTATAGGAAGTACTGACTAGGGCTTGTCCACAGCTTGAGTAGTACAGCGAAGCAAGTGCAAACATCTGCACATTTTCCAGGCTGACTTCGCTCAGACCAAACCCCATCCGTTTTCGTGCTTCGTTGAAGTAAGCAAGGCCGGGCGGTCGGTCGATAGTGCCTCCCTTGATTCCAGATGGCCGCTGCTTGTAGGCCGAGATTGGTACTTCGGATGTAGTAAGCGCCACCTCCCCAAGGGCGAAGACGAGTAGTACAAGGGATGAAACCGCTCCTTCTTGAAACCCATTGTTAAGGATCGAAGTCAATGTATTTGACATGAACCACTGTCGATCCATGATGGGGTGAAGCATATTGATGACATCGAAATAACTCTTGCTAAGTCTTTGCATTGTCTCCCAATCCACACTCGGAGGGTTAAGGTTTAGAGTCGGCGCAGTTCCAGCGAGGTGCAAAGGTATTTGCATCGTGTTGCTATTTGGTATCCCTCCCGGTTGGAGTCCATCGGGTGGTAGGGTAACGGCAGAGGCACGAAGTCCCCTCGGAAGGGCAGGAATTTCACCTAAAGGCGATGGGGCTTTCTGGCCCAGGCTTTCAAACATCTGGCGTACGACAGGCCATTCTGACATTTTGTAAACAGACGAGTCATAACGGTAACCGCCTGTATCCCGGTTGGGTGTAGGACTTGTCGGGGGGTGAGAGAGAGAAGTCCCTGGAAGAGCATCTTGGGATTCGGGGTCCACCAGCAGCGGCGTGTTCGCAGAATAGACGGCAGGAGGTTGAGAAGTGGTGAAGAGGGGAGGAGTTGTGTTATCCCGTTGACCCAGGTTGTCAATTTTGCTTTCGACATTCTTGAGTCGGTCTAGAATCTCAACCAAGGTTTTATCCTTCCTGTGGGCGGAGTTTAGCATATTGCAGTTGGGTTAGATAGGGGCCCAGGTAACAACGATAGCATCGCCATGCAGACCAAGCTCTGCATCTTTGCCGCTTCGTCAGGATTTTGTTGGAACATACTTTGTTGGTTGAGGTTCTCGGTATCGGCATTCGAGCTTGAATCTCTGGCAGGTACCGCATTTTGGCCTTTGTTCATCACACCTTTGCTTTCGGTTGCGGCAAGTCTCACAAGCCTGGCATTTGTTAGTCACTTCGTTCGATAGTAGGACACCCCGATTGTTGGGCCTGTGAAGGGGAGAAAATAGGAGGAATAGATAAACAGATGTCCAAAGAGTATGGCAGACTACGAGGGGGTGCGACGTTAGTCTTGACGTCCAGCAGCCAAAACTGCAACGAAAAAGACGTAGGACTGACGAATACAAAATTCGAACATTGGTTCAAAAGCACAGTTTCCAAGCACAACATACCTGAGCTGCAATGGCACCGCGTTCCTTTCGATTAGTTTGCGGCCCAGGTCCAGGGGAGACATTGCTGGATGAGGATAGTCCTGGATCCATAGCTGGAAGACTGGCTCTGGTCGTGCGCCCACATATGAGTTTAACAAAGAAGTGTTAAGCAAACAACAGCTCTAGAAAGCTGGCTAGAGTGAATTGAGTTCCCAGGTGTAATCGGTAGGCTCCATTGAGTAAAATACCCTTTAAGGCAAAGATGGCAGAGCGTTGGGGTCTCGGTGGCTGTAATCAGGGAGCGAACAGTGTCGCGGCGGTTTCGTGGGCTACCAGGCAGGCGGCCTGGGTGGAAATAAAATAATGAGGGGCAGGACAATTAGAATGCACGCACAAGGAAACTGATGTGGGTGACGGTGAGGGAAGACTGGGGTTTAAATTGGGTACGTGATGACTGTTTCTGAGATCAACAAGAGATAAGTTGAGATCAGGAGGGTGTTCATCGGATGTGCAGGGGATACGGAGTTTAATAACCATGGGGAAGCTAGAGGAGAGGCCGCCTTGTAGTTGGGATTCGAGAAGGCATCTTTTCGAGAGAGAGTTTTTCAGAGCGCACGAGAGGAGCAAGGGCGCGAAAAAAGATTCTCAAAATGGGACTGGCAGGATGTGAACTGAACTCGACCGGAGCCAAGTCCGGCTCCGACAAGAGACGAGGGGAACAAATACAAGACTTGACTGAAGTCGAGGCTCGTCAGGTTTCGGTGCTAGAAGTGGTTGGAAATCCGTCAATGCAGCCAAAAAGTGCCCATTTGCATGACCATTGGGTGGTGTGAGGCAAGGGAAATGGAGGGTATTGAGATAATCCAACCTAGGAACGTCCTGTCCCGTCTCGCCATGTTTATGAGAAGCTTAGCACCACACACGCGGCTGATGCACGGTACAATTCACTCCTCGAGGCCGTACCGAACCGTTAATTGCACCACACCGTGCCATGAGCTCGCTCAGCCGCCCCCCATCCATGATGAAGCTTAGACTGAGCAATGAGGAATCGTTACTGACGACCCTGTCGGTGGACGTCATTGCCGGATCTCATAACGGGCCGGGGGGTCGAGCTCCTCTCTTTGGCGTTGGTTCCTAATGACAGCTTCCCAGATCCAGAGCCCACACACACCTACCTGATCGATACGCGCACACACACACCAAGCATCTAAATCGGCCAAAGCTGCGGCGAACAACTTTAGAAGCTCTCTTTTTCTAAAGGCACGCTCCCTTTGGTTTGGCGTCCCGCTGCCGTCGCCACTGTTGGGTTGTTGGTGCGTGACCCTCTATAGCCTGCACCGACCCTCTGGAGCTTGTGAGTTACGCGACCGCTCTGCCGGAAGACCTCTGTGTGGAGACATCCTTGGCTTTCAAACTCATCCCTTCAACAATTGGGGTTCATGCCCATGACTGGTTGTGCGGCCGGTGATCGACCTTGATCGTTCCCACCTAGATTAGCGTGCCATATGCGAGAAAAGAAAAGAAGTACTGTGCACAGCAAATGAATCCGTCTTTCTTCTTAACCATGTGCTTGCTTTGTGCCTGGCCTGAGCTGGTCGTGACGCCCGAATAAGGGGTCCATTGTAGCGTCATTTTGTGTCGCCTTGAGCCGGCGAATGCATACTTGCATTAAGATCCCCTACCTGCGACAGCCCTAAACCTGGAGCTCAACACCCTCACGATACAGATGGTTCATGTGACAAATGCTATGTCATAAACCTTAGGCGCATGACGATGTGGCACGACCCCAGTCATCGTAGCTCATTCATTGATGGCATTTCGTCAAAGAGCCATTGCGAATTAGCATCTGCCATTAATGGGTATTTCCCAGGTCTGATCCTGCGTCGTAGACGGGCAGGAGGGGTTGTGCCAGGTCGGGGAATAGTCTTTGTGGCTTGCTTTAAGGCAGTTGGCCAGTCGAAAACTGACCGAGGTCCAATTATCAAAATTACCAACGAACACTTGTCTCAATACTCACAGCTGCGCAGATATCGAAGACATTCGGAGCAGGCCCTTCTCTGGGCACTTATTCCGTCGAGATAAGGCTGAGTTCAGGCGGTGGCCTGATGTGGTCATGATCGACGGGTTCATGTCTGCTGAACTAACAGAAGAAAAGACTTGCAAGATCTGTCTCGCGGATTAAACGATATGTAGCCGCAAAATGCAGGGGATCGGAGCTCAGAAGCAACACTAGGCCAACCATGATGTTGCAACAATCTGTTAATGTTGCTTGTTGAGCGCGCCTCAGCTGAACCAGGTATTAACAAGCAGCTAGTTTTGATGGATGACTCCTCTAATAAAAGCTGCCATTCAAAAAGCTTGCAGGTTGTTTCGTTATACTCTCTGGTCTTCACTGCACCCAACCAAGGAATAGTTAATTGTTGGACCCAGTGGGCAGTTGTTGGTTTTCCAAACAGGTAGCAAAATAGCCGAGGTTCGTAGGCCCCGTTTGTATTAACGATGACATTTTTATTGTAGTGCTTTTCTCTCTTAATAAGCATGGGTTTGGCTGAGCCAGACATTTGCTTGAATTTTCGGGAACTGTCAAAGTGTGACCACCTGTGATCCATAACCGGCTTTGGTAAACAGTGTGCCGATGATAGGTCATATTCAGGGTGTGGAGCTAAACGAACACGCCGGCTTGTAGATTGACTTGACAGTCCAAATTCCGACGTCAATCCAGTAACGTTGCTCCAAAAGAAGCAAATTATAATTGATGCAGGTACGGAGACGGCGAGACAATCGGCTACCATGCATAGCTGCGTGATTTCGTATCTGATATAGGTGCAGCCGAGGCAAGTAAAGTACCACGAAGCTGGTTTGTTGGAGAGGTCGAGACATGGCTGAAGAAACCTCCGAATGAATGATGGATCGCAAGATTCAGCTAGGGATGATCCATGGGGCCGCCTGTGGGCTGCCCGAGACAAGGGCTATTCCACCCATGCAAATGCGTGTCAAGGGTCCGCGCAACGGCGAACCTAGACATGGCTATGCATCGTTATCGAAGAAGAGGTGAGAGGATGAAGAGAGTAATACCCAGTAACGATCATCATGAATTCGTCATTATGCTGAGGCAAGTATTTGGCCTCGAAATGAGTTGTTCTCGCTGACGCTTGGGGGTTGAAAAGAGGAAAGCTATGCGACTCCTCTTTGAGCTGTTACCCAATAAGTTGCGAAGGAGTAAGGTACCACAGGCGATGTCTTGTTCGTACCTGCCAGACCCACAAGAGCTTTAAACAAAGTTCGCGGCAGCTTCATTCAGCACAGTGGCCGTTGTACCTTCCACCTACGCAAGCAGGGACACTGTTTTATTAAAAAAGAGTACGAGAGGAAGCAGGTACCATCAGGGTCCGAGAAGAATACCCGTGTAATAGAGATCGCTTTCTATCACGCAAGACATGGTGAGCTTATTAGGCGATAGCCCCGATTTTTGGCATTTTTCCATCAATCTTTATACATTATCATAAGTTCAGTCGATTGATTTTCCTCTTTTTGTCCTCTAGGGTATAACACGAGTACGCGATTATCTACCAACCCTCGATTACTGGTTTAAAATGAATCATCTGTTTGCGGGCATGGCTTGATCCAGGACCCTTTGATTTGAACAGAGTATCCTTTTCTCCAAAATTTAGCAACCCACCCACCCCATCGGGACAGAGCTGCAGACCCCAGAGATACAGCCACGACGCAAGGTTCCATACTGGGGTGATATTGACGTGCAGTAGAAAGAGATCAGCCTGATTATCGTCCGGTACTCTCACATATTATCCACAGTACATAGATACTGTGTTTGTGATGACCTCTTGAGCGAATACGATTGCCTGTTCTTATTGAAAGATTTCAAATAAGGAGGCGCAATGTGACCAAAATCTTGGATCAGCCAAGACAACTGCTCTCTGATCGGCAGTTGAGGTGCTGGTACTGGTACTATATTGCAGTGTTACTGTCGCAAAGAAAAAGCTTGGAAGGGCGAATTACACCCACTAGCCAAACCTTGAGCTCTCATACCCCGGTAATTCAATTACGGCAATTGGAGAAAGAAGCGGAACCCTCGGTCCATCTCCACCCCCATCCATAGTATTTACACGCATACGTCCGCTTCTGGTTCTTGTGCTGATAATCTCTAGAAAGTCGACGACCTAAAGAGACAACCCAGTTTGGGACAAGCCGCTCAGGTCAACCCTATCGAACTGTTCCTCGGAGAAAGATCTTCCACCGGGCGGCTCATCACCTACGCCTGCTCACCTCCTACCGATACATGCAACTGAGTCTGAGTCGCGGGTCTGTGTCTGAGACCTCCGAGGGTGGGTGCTATCGCTATCGCCGCTCCACTCACTGTGCTCTCCATCAGCCAAGCTCACTTCCCTGATCGGTACCAATCTCTCTCTCAAAATGCCTCTGGGGATCCTCGAAGCAAAGGGGATCGAACATGTTCCTGGTGCGTACTTAGCGTCACTTTCATGTCAACGTGGGACCACATGGTCCTTGATCGCCGATAATAAACGCACACTCAATGGGATATGACGAATTGACACCATTGAACCCCTTATAGGTACCACACAGTACTTTGACGATCCGTCGCAACCACAGGAAGCTGATGAGCATCATGGCGACCTCAAGCGCGTGCAGGTCGGGAAAGAGACCATCATTCTTGTATGTCTTATCTGCCTTTCACCGTGTTGCGCGGCCGCTGACGATGCCACGAACTTCAGATTCCTCAGCCCTCCGATGACCCTAACGATCCGTTGAACTGGCCACTGTTGCAACGCGACTTGATCACCTTTCTCCTCTGCTTCGCCGGCATTCTTGCTACCGCACTTGGTCCTATTCTCGCTGCCAATACGATCACGATTTCTCTCCTCTTCTCGAAGGACTTTACAAAGGTCGCTCTATTAACCGGATATTTCTTGCTGGGCTGTGGTGCTGGCGCCATTTTCTTCGTCCCATCCGGTCGCATTTGGGGAAAGCGACACCTGTTCCTCATCGGTATAATCATTCTTATTGCTTCCAGTGCGTGGGCTGGGGCTGTTGGGACTGATTATGGAAGCTTCATCGGTGCCAGAATCGTTCAAGGCGTTGGGTGTGCACCCTACGAGAGTCTGCTCAATGCAGCTGTCGGTGACCTCTACTTCGTCCACCAGCGAGGAGTGCGAATGGCGTTTACAAACCTGGCTGTCTTTGGCGGTGCTTTTTTCACTCCGATCTTGGTGGGTAAGATCACTGATTCAATGGGATGGAAGTGGACGTTCTACTTTGTTGCCATCTTTCTTGCTGCTACCCTGCCAGCCATCTTCTTCTTATGTCCTGAGACGGCATATCGACGAGATGCTAGTCTGAATACTGACACGACTGGCGAGCTTGGGATCGAATTGACAACGAAGGATAAGCGTCAGACACCATCGCCACAGCCAGAGTTTGGATCTTCAGCTTCTGAGCAACCAACTGAGGCCGCCCCAGGGTTTACTTTCTTTCCCAAGTCAAATGCTCCTCAACCTATGGGCCATGCTGGTACTCCCAAGAAAACCTTTCTTCAGTCGATTTCGCTATTTGATGGGCGAAAGACGGATGAACGATACTGGGTTCTCTTGTTGCGACCGTTTCCCCTCCTAACTCACCCAGCATTTATCTGGGGTTGCCTTATCCAGGGAGCCATGATCGGGTGGACAGTGTTTATTGGAGTTATTGTGGCTGCCATATTTATCGGATCGCCTTACTACTGGGACGAGGTCTCTGCTGGCTACACTTACATAGGCCCATTCGTTGGTGCTGTCTTGGGTTTCGTCTTGGCGGGTCTGCTAGCCGACACAAGCGTCAAGTACATGACCAAGCTCAACAAAGGCGTATACGAACCCGAATTCCGTATTCTTCTTGTGATCCCTATGATGATCATTGGAGGGATCGGATTATATGGATTTGCCTTAACAGCTCCTGGTGTCGTGGAGAAGAAATACTCCTACGTCGTGCCATTGATCTTCTTCGGCTTTGAGGTCGCAGGAATGGTCATTGGTGCTGTGGCTAGTTCCCTGTATATTGTCGATGCTTATCGTATGTTGTTCTGACTGTCAAGGCCGAAAATTCCATTACTAACGCACGAGTAGGTGACTTGACCATTGAAGGTTTCACGATCATGATCATTTTCAAGAACTTCTTCAGTTTTATCCTGACATTCTTTGCTTACGACTGGATCAATGACGGTGGTATCAAACGAACAATGGTAGCGATTTCCTCGATTCAAGTGGTGGTTTGCCTTCTCAGTGTCCCGATGTGTAAGTTTGTTCCTGTTCCCGAATGTGTCTTTTACTGACTGGATACAGATATCTATGGTAAACGAGTGCGAGCATTTTACTACCGCCACGATTTGCTTGAGATAACTGGTCTTCGTTGATCATACAATATCTCGAAACACAAGTGCTTTGGATGTCGTGGGCTCGGTAAAAATAACGAAAGGCCGTCTGGGTGATATGTTTTGGGTAATTCTTAAT